>CADDXX010000001.1:1259212-1304872 GCA_902810485.1 Alauda arvensis
TATGTGTTACTGTCTCACAGCAATCCAGGTTTCTGGGGACTGAGAAGCACGAATCATAAGGGTCCACACTCTTRAAGTTTTATGTGAGAGTTTCTTCAGCAGTAAGGAGGGCAGAGATGTGAGAGGGAATACAACATGCCCTAAACAGGTAGAAGACAGGAGGCAGAGGTCTCCTTTTATCAGCTGGAAAATAGCTAATTCCAGAGTTCTGCCATATGGAAAGGAACAGACCCAACATTGTGGGGGAAAAAAAATTCTTCTCAAAACAAAAACCTTCATGGAGGATCCAGGATATMAAGCCAGGTATGTATTTTTGGCAAAGCAGCTATGTTACAACCATGATTTTCASTGGTAGGTCACAAGCTGCTCTGAGTCTGGAAATCATCCTGACACATACCTCACATAAGTATGGCAGGGCTATTTAACTTCATGTCACATCTTATTTTAAACTTTAGTAATAAAGTGTAAAGTTATCTTGAAAAATCTGAATTCCAGTCAGTCTCTTAAGTGACAAAGCTGTATAAAACTGACATAAAGAAAGTTGTTTTATTGCTTTAAAATGCTGGGAATAGTCTCTCACACTAGAGCAAATTCACAGACTGAAAATTTTCTTAGCCAGTACACATCTTCTATTCTCATTACCATTATCACAAATATTTATATTTGAGGCACAGCAAGCTGCTATGCAGACAAGCCTAGAAAAATTCACACTGAAAATGATATTAAATTAACTCCAAGCCAGTGGAATAACTTAACAATGGATTCTAGCAAGTTTAAATGTTTTAGAAAAGGATTTCTAAGTAATGAAACAAAAATTTCCTCAACTCTATTCAGAAATAAGTCATTGCAATGAAGTAATCTTTTGGTGAAATACTGCACTCTGTTTAATGAAGAATGCCAGAATCAATCTAGTGGGTTTTTTCTGGTCTATAACTTGCTTACCAGTTCTGCAAGAACTCTTCTTGAAGAATAACTACCCTGGGATAAAAACCCCCTGCATTTATAACAATCATATGAGCCCACCACAGTGGCATTATTTGAAAGGCCACTGTCAGCATTACAGCTGTAATGCATCAGGCCTCTCCTTTGTAGTTCCCTACTTCTGCTGAAATCATTCAAGCTACAGTGGCGTGAAACAAGAAAAAGGTCTCCAAAACTCAAAAAAACCATAGCCTTTGTTTAGAAATAAGAGAGTTGATGAGATCAGTCTTTCAATTCAATCTCCACATGGTGATCAGCAACCAGAGTAGAAATAGCAGTAATACACAGACAACATTGAAAGAGAGTTCAGTGTAAGAATCTTTCCACCCTAAATTAAGTATTCAAGTTTCTTTTATTATATTGTTTATGTTAACCTCATTCATTCATAAAACACATTATTCTCTCAACAGAAAAAAAAACCCAAACAACTAATAATATCAAATATATTAGATAATTCTGAAAAAATGCATGTATTGATCACATTTCATCCTGCAGTAACGTGCAAATTTTGCTGAGACCCCCTCTAGTTCTAGCTGCTGGCACATCACAGCACTGTGATCTCTGAAGTATGAGGATTTGACAATGCATCTCAGGAGGAGATTTTCACCTTTAAGCCACTGGTTCATATAACTTCTGCCATCAGCCCTTTGTTTATGATGTAACACATAGACACAAAATAGCTTAACGCTACTGAGGTCAATGGGGTGGAAGCATGTGCTCAAGTGTTATATTGATTCAGGGCCAAAAAGCAAGACTCTTGAAAACAAAGAGGTTCAAAAAATTGGTGTTGAAAGTTGAGCTTCACTGTGATGGAGAAATCTTTTAAATATTTAACACCCAGTAAATCATGAGCCTCAAAATCTCTTGCTCACTTTCTTCCACTTAATCCAACAAAAAATCCCAGAGGTGCAAAGCTTTAGAGCTCTAACACTCAACCACCTCAATGGGTTGTGTATGYCTGGTATTTCAAGAGTATCAACATYATSTCCACTTTCCACAAAGAACTGTGATAAACAGATAATGCTAGCCCAGGTAGAAAACCAGCCTTCAAACTGTTTCCACAAAAACTCTTTGGTCATATATAATTTTTGTCAAACTATCTTACTATTTTTAAGTATGTGACACAGTCACTTGGTGAGCTCTAATTTAATAATTACATCTTATTGAAGCATGCACTRTAGCATTCAATAGCCAAAGGGATCCTGTCCAAGGCACATATTTAAACGCAGAATTTTAGAGCTAGTTACCCCATGGAAGCACACTAAGTCACCATGCCTCCTTGTCAATACCCACTACTGGTTTTTTAATCTTCAAGCCAATTGGAACCAATGTGAGGTAGGAAAAGAGGCTGCAAGGTACAGTATTTCTGCAAGTTAAGAGGAAAGAGGAGGCCAGCTAGAAAAAGGGATTCTGCTAATGACACTGGCTCAGGAAAAGGCTGCACAGAGGACCCTTACCAGGTACCAGGGAATCCACACTGRCTCTCATCATAAAGGCAGAAAACACTAACGAAACCAATCTTTATTGGTCCATTGCTCATAAAACTACTKATTTTCTTCAGGAAATTGTCATTCAGGAAAGCATTTTTATAGCTTACTACCCAAAACCTAATTCATCTGCCATCTCTGTAAGTCTTCAATCACTCTTTATACACTGGTCACTGCTTAAGCAGCAGTATAGCCCTTGTGCTAGAACTGGAGACCAGCGTGCTAGTTCTGCATTCCAGAAGGGACTAGGAAACAAAACTATTAAGAACATCTTCCTACTAGCAAGGGTTAGTTTATCTTTACACATGATCATTTTCTATAAATACACCACAGTGTTTTAATTTCAAAGGGAGAGAAACATCCAACATGAAGAGAAGAGATCATCTGGGAGCAAAGAGACAAAAATTTGGCACATACRCATCATGGCCAGAATGGTAGGAAGGATGCTAAGCAGCTTTGTTACAGCCCCCAAGTAGTACCAGCAGTAGCAAATATACTATTTTTAAGACAAGAGTTCACTTGACCTGTATACAGAGACTTGGACTGAGGCAACCCTTTCAACTGCAGGGTCAGCAAAACAAAGGGCAAAGGTGAAGTAACTGGCACAAATGAAGTATGCAAATTTTAGCAAAGGATTTCACAGAAAGTGTGAAGAGCAGTAAATTACCTTAGGAATACTGCCTAGCAGGAAGACAGGTGCAGCTTTGTTAATGGGMAAACCCTCATACCCCAGAAAAACTAGTTTAATACAGCATAATAAAAAAAAGGCATGAGAAGAGAAAGACAACCTGTGGGTAGTGTGAGGTGGTACTTATCCCTGCCTAAGGATACAAAGTGGAATGAGCTGCACATGTAAAGGAAGGACAGAAATAGTCCAAGAATGGGAGAAATYAGTCAAGATGAGGAAACTCCAGGCATAAGGCAAAACAAGTCTCTGAAACTGGACTATTGCTTAGGGTGGAGAGACCACAGCCTTGCAAAACATGAAGGACACTGAGTAATCCACTACCAGGATTAAACACATTTGAATTTGTTGCTATATCTGAGCCACAACTTTCAACRTTTTTAAGATCAAGCCAGAAAGGAGGAGGAAAAAGCCACCCAACAATTGTGAATCTCATGAAGATGTCAAATGAAAAGATGGAGAGCTGCAGGAAGAGAAGAGAGTACCTTGGCTTTATTTTTAATGCATGTTGAAAGCCTTCAATTTGCAGACTAAAATTWAGATATGGAATGCTATTATTCTCTTCAGTTCCTTCCTTCTGAACCAGCCTTTCCCCCAGCAGACAGCTATTCAGTCCAAGAGAGGACTGATGCTGAGATCCTTTGGTTCTGATCACTTCCAAGTGATTTTTTTTCAGTGTGTCAACAGACAATAACCAGAGGAGAGGAAAACCAGCCACAGCTTTCCAGACCATTATCTCCAACATATTACACACATCTGCCTTTGCTTTTCTGTTTAATCTAAGCACAATAATAGGAGCCAAGAAGGAACTCTGATGAAACAGGTCAAATCAGTCATTCASTCTGATAACTCTCTACAGATAGTGCTTGTGCCAAGTTCCTCAAAGGGCAACTTAAAACAACAACAGGCATAAGCAATTCTSTAATATTTGATAACAAAGGAAAATATAATTTGGTTCACAGTGGGGGGTTTGTTTTGGTTTGGTTTTTTTAATTCTATTTGCATTCCTAGCCCTATAAGCATCCAGTTAATTTAATGACAGTTTCTATTCAATTTCAGGATCCAGTACTGAACTTTGGAAACAAAGATAGTAATGTCATTATCTTCCAGGGCACATGGTCAAGTCCAGAAGTGTCTCAGCATTGCTCAAAATATATTAAACCATTTGTCTCACATTAAGGTGCAATCAAAWACCCTTTAGAAATATTCTGAATCAAGCCTTATACTACACTTTTGCAAGTGAATTTATTGAGTAAATAAATCCTTCTKAGATCTCCACAGAATTAGTGTTTTTCTTTTAAATTGGATTCCATCATATTCCCAAAGAGGACAAAAGAAAAAATCTCATCTTAGCTTTTCTGTATTGTGCCATTTATACATCCCCTCACTTCTGCATYTGTACTTACTAGCTCTTTTATTACTATTATATATTTATACTTTTTTTTTCTTTTTGTGCAGTTCATTTAACAAAACAAAAGATGCCTCACAGCAGTAAGACAAAAAAAGCAACACTCAAAGTCCCCACTGAATGTTTCTGTGTATCAGCTTTTCAAGCTTAACTTTGAGAAGAAAACTACTTAATAGCTACAGCATTTAAACTACAAATTATTTGTAGAGACAAACATCCAAGTTGCAAATAGTTTTTTTTAACATTAGTCAAAAGAAAATAATGTAAAGGGCTGGGTAAGAACTGGCTGGGTCTTTTCTTRAAATGAAAGAAATGGGGCATGCTGAGTTATGAAGTTTCAGTTGAGTTGTACATTCAGTATGTGTGAACCAGAAACAGAATTTGGATGGTCAGAAAATACTCAGCTTCTAGCTACAATTATTTTGGTTTCAGGGCTATTGCACAATTSTAAACAAAACTTATAGACTCATGGTGTTCCTAACACAATATAAATCTCAGTCTAATATCCAAAATGTGATTCTCCTCTCTGCTACTTCTCCCATGCAAACTGTCATTTATAATATTATGCRTATGCTTTACTTTTAGATAGGAATTATACATTAACTACCTTTACTGGGAAGCTTAGATAAACAACYTCATGTTCATTCTTAATGGAGCAGAATCTCTCCAGAGACTTGCTTTCATTAATTTCTTTTGACTATTACCATTTTACAGAGACATTAATTGCCTTATACTGAAAAAGAAGAGAAATTCCCTACCTTCTATGACTCTGACTTTGTTCCTTTATGTGTTTAAATTCTAGTATCTGAAATACTCATAGCTCCCTGAGAAATAAAAATATGACTGGATGGGGATTTCTGAAAGCTCCCAATACTCTATTCCCATTGAAGTCACTGCTACTTTATTACACACTCCTGTGAGATGAGAGCTTAGGCAGCACTGAGGCCTGATTTCATGTGGTAATGTTTCCATAAATGGACTTCTAGGTATACACAAAATCTATTTTTAATCCATAAGCACTCAATAACATCACCAGTGTGGATTTACTCAATGCCTACATTCCCACTTGTGTGTTTCCCTAGTAACTTTGAACCTGTTGGCTAAATTGAAGATAAAGCCTCAAAGGTATTTTAGTTCTGTAAGCTTTCGGAAGACTTGCAGGAAAATAGAAGAGAGGCTGTATTAATGTCTCCCAGGGAGCTGAGAAGAGCCTCATCCTCACTGCTCAGCAGTCAATCCAGGGGGAGAACATTACAGTATGCCTTAACACTGGGAAAAGTTTAGAATGCAGATCACATACAGAGAATCGCAGAATCACAGAATAAACTCAGTTGGGAGGGTCCTACCAGGCTCAAATCCAACTCCCAGCCCTGCACAGGACCATCCCCAAAAGTCACAGCATGTGCCTGACAGTATTGTCAAAGCACTTCTTGAACTCTGTGAGGCAGCCTATCAGTGAGGTACAAAGCCTTAGGGCTGCAATACTTCTACTGYATGAAGAATTACACTTGATTTGAATGAAATATATTAAGTAATGTTTAAGCCTTAACACAGTAAGATTTAGATATTTTGTATCTGCATTTAGATATTTTGAGCAAGAAAAAGCTAAAACAAATTCAAAATATATTTGGGATTATTTATTTTTTTTTCTTTCCTTTCATATCTTCTGATCAACAAGGGAAAATAGCATCTTACAACATGTGAATAGCAGATAGGTACCAAGTAACTCCCACTACACAGTCTGAGGTGCAGGAASACATGCAGGAGTCAATGACTACATGCACTACATCTGCTCCAGGGAAGAGATCTGCAGGTACAGATCTTTCAATCAGCATTATGTCTGAGTGGGTTTCATCAGGATGAGTGAAGAGAAGGAAAGGGAAAAGAGCTGGTTGAGCAGTGACACAAACACAGCTGAAAAGATTCTGAAATTAGAGRGGTACTGGGTTCAAAAAATGTAAATTCATATTTGCACTTACATGTTTGTGCAACCAGCCCACACTCAAAGTATATTCTTACGAATGTTACCACAGCAAGATTTAAGATGTTCTTTGCAGTATTCAATCAATCCCTTTTCCCTTCACTTGCAACTCTGCAAGTGAGTTGTGACTATGCACCTTCAACCACGTATTGCCAAGAGCTGCTTTCTTACAAGCAGTGATTTTAGATCCCCCAGAAACCTTTGATAAGTTCATTCTCCATGAGTCAGACACTAAGGCCATTATGAGGTCTAAACCAGCTGGCAGGGGTGAGACAGATTAATCTCAGTTGACCTCTGTACACATAAAAAATTGCTAACATAAGATCTTGTCAAGTATATGCTGGCCTAGTTTATTTAATAACAGCCTGAGATCCTGGGAAAAAAAAAACCAAAAAACAAAAAGGAAGCCAAATCTAATCCTAAATCTTACTCCAACAGTAGTGTCAACCCTCCACATTTTATCCTAGAAGCAGTGGTAGTGAACRTGAATTCTTGAAGCTCACATTTTGCAGAGTAATGGACTGTTACAACTTGCTAGTCAGAAATAACTACTATAATGCCATTGCTCATCACTCTAAAGCAATCTTTAATCTCATCCTAAAGATGCAGCATTTCGAAGAGATCAGGAAGATCCAAACCACATTTCTCAGACAGTAAAAAAACTGAAATATTTTTAGGTACTTTTGTGAGCTTGCTGTGCTAGYGACCTGCTTGCCCTAGACCTGCTCTGAGTGCACAAAGAAGACACATGCAGAAGGTGATTCATCCCACCTGAAGGCGGACATCTAAAACAAATGGGATGAGCAGTCCTCTGCAGGTGTCTTTCTCTCCCCCTCAATTACAAGGGAAGCTTTAGCAAGATGCCCCATTTTTCAAACCACCAAAGTTCTTTAAAAAGAGCTTTTTTTTTCCTCTACCAGTTGCATTTCAGCCTCATTTGAAAGGTAAGGCAGACTGAATCTAAATGTAAATGTGTATGAATCCCTTAAGCACAAGGCAAACCAACACAYACAGGTGGCTGTACATACATATACACACACACTTTTCAAAGGCCTGCAGCCAGGACCTGAGATAAAGTGATTTCATGACATATTTTCTGATCTATTGTGGAGCTAGGCAGATGGATTGAATCARATCTGAGATTTCAGCTCAGTTCTAAAGGTACTGGTGGGAAACCTAGCTTTGTATCTTAATTTTATTCTGAGGTTTCATTTTTACTTTTTGAGATTGCTYGTTTTAAAAGAATATTTAAAAGCTTTACCATCAGGAACACACTGCCTGCAATTAAATATAACCTAGCACAAGATCAAGTAGTTCTGTTCCCTAGGAWAACGAGCTGTGTTTAATAATATTTAAAGCTATTTTGTATCATCAKACATATACTGTGCAGTCTGAATTTTATGATTTTTAAGATGTCAGAGAACATATTCATWATAAAGTTGTTTTGACTATGGTTTGCATTAAGCTCCATTTAGACAGAAATCAAAATTCCATTAAAATGTGTATATCCCAGCATTTTAAATAGTTCTCAGTAAAGAAATTGTGTTGAAAACATCAGAAAAAGAAGTACCATAACATGCTTGACTTAGTAAACAAAGAAAATTTGCTTATTAATCAACTCTCACTGCTCCTATTCACCCAATAGCAGCTATATTTCTGAAATGATTCATGGGCCCCAAAATAAAATGAAAATTTAAATMTTTTTGAAAGCATCTGTGCAGGTGTGTTACTATTTTAATTCCGGATGTTTTTCTCTGCAGTGCTGACCTCATACATTTGTTTTTTACTTATGGACTGTAAGAGAAAGCCAGTTGTTCTGTTTGTGATYTGTTTGGTTTAGGGACTTTCAGAAGCCCAACCTGACTTCTCCATTTTGAGTGAATGGAACAAAATGAAAAATGAATATTCACTCAAGTAGAATTTGRCAGATTTCAATGAAAGCATTTTGCACTTATCCAATAACATGTCTTCTTACATTTTGAAAAGTATTACATTTTGCTCACATCTTCAAATAAGCTGCCATGATTTCAAATGGGTTTCTTTTTCAAACTAGATAGCATGCATTTTTTATTGAATGTTTTCATTACACAATTGAGCCCTAGGTTAAATAAAAAATGTTTATATATAATATAAAAGTTTGCAGATTTTATTAAGATTTGTGCAGAACAGTCTCCAGAGTGTAGCAGCACCACCAGCATTCAGTTTGCAACGCAGCAGATGTAAACAATACAGAAAAAGTAAACAGGCCTTCAAAAAGCTACTAATTTCATCAAGACCATATGATATCAATTCTTCAAAACAACATAGGATGAGAAAGATTTTCATTGAAATATTATATCTAAGAACAACACACTTAGGATTGTAGTATTAATGTTTTATGTCCAGATAACTCCAAAACTGCAGAAGCAAAAAGAGCATGACCTGCTTTTCAGTGTCTTATCAGAACAACAAAAAGTCCTGCATGGATTTTAAATAGGAGGTTGTAGGGCCTGTTAACAAAAATGTACCGTTTTGACACCTGAATTCAGAGTTAGGTCCCAGCTACTGAGAGATTAGCATCAGCTTAAGACCATGCATACTACCAAGGACTGTGAACAAAATGAATCCATAAAACTTTGTATTTATTCAAGAGAAATCCTAACTGTAAGTGACATACAAACTTTCTCACTGGGTGACAGTGTCACTCAGTCCATAGCAGGAATTCTTCACAAAACACAGGCAAACAGAAAAGGATTATTCTGAAATTGTTCAGGCAGGAAGAGCCAAAGGAAAGATCACAAATGTTAAGCATAGAGACTGCATATTATCTTTGCAATGCTCTATGGGAACAGATATTTGCACTAGAATCAAGCAAGGCTGCACGATGTTTGATTACCTTTCCACAGACAGACTAGCTGCTACGCACATGGGCACAGGAACTGCCTCTCAGACAAACAGGATGTGGGAGAACGTGGCAGAACATGGTTCCAGTCTTAAAACTAGATCCTTGAACATGGTTCCAGTCTTAAAACTAGATCCTTGAGAGCACTAGAAACCAGAGAACTCCAGAGAATCGCTGAGATTTCCACTTAACAGCCCCAACACTGGCATGATGAATGAAAGCCCAAATCATGTTGCAGCAGAGGATTTGTTTAYGAGGAGCTGTCTGAGGTATTCATTTTTCAGTTMAGAAGTTACCAGAATAATCATAAGRACAGAGACAGTAATCACTAAAGGATAATACAGATCATAAAASAGTAACTCATAATTTATATACATRAAAACAGTCAGAATCAGCTGCTGCCCCAGTATTGACTGAGTGATCCTGATGGATTTATGAGACACAATGATAGATATTGTATTCCCCAGTCAAAWGTTTCTTTGCATACAGGACAGCATTCACACACCAGATCTAGAGGGAAGCACACATGAAAACATTCCCTCTCRTGTCCTCTGTAATGTTCCTTTCTCCTTGGTCAACCACAAGGGAGAAAAGCCATGATTGTTTGATACACTATTCCTTCTCTACAAATATGACTTCATAGAGTATGAATGTAAAGATACCAGTTAATATTGAAAAGACAKACCTCAAGCCACAGTGGCAATACCAGCTTCATTACACTTTGACTACTTTCACCAAAGATATGTAAAAATTGACAAATTTTAGAGACTAATCAGTGTACGGGGGAAATTAGTGCTAATTAAGTTATCTGAGTACCTGAACTTTCACAACACAAGAACTGTAGAACAGATTAGCTTTTATTTACCATTCATTATTAAGTGGTGAGTAGCAGCTGAAATCATACTATATTAACAAGGTCACAATTATAGTAAATTACTTTTTTACAAACTAAACACAATCACATGCTGTTTAAAATTGCATTATTCCCAGTTTTGGGAAGAAGGTAAATAGGATCTACACCTAGTGTCCATTTTGCAGAGGAAGTAAAAATGGCATGCACTGACAAGTGCACAGAATATCCATCTACCTCACATGAGGCCCACATGGACTGTCCTGCACAGCTCAGTAAGGAATACAGAGACTGAACAGGTCATTTGTTTTTCAGAAAATCATATAAATTGGTTGGAAAGGGGCTTCTGAAGGTCATCTRGTCAAATCCACCCTGCAATGATCAGGGACATCTTKWTTTTATCAAGAGCTGCAGTATCACAGGGAGGAACTGTGAAAAGTCAAATCCGGCAATAGATCAGATTGCTTGCTGACACAGGGCTAAGCTGTGGCTTCAGGTGTACAGACACAAGGGGGAGGCAGGAGGGAGCCCCATCCAGTGCACACTGAAACAAGAGGATGCCCTTCCACATACACCAGCAAGCCATGGAGCAGTTACTTCAGCAGGGAGTAAGRAAGAGTCTCAGCACACCATCCAACTCCTTCCACCCTCTCTGCACTACCAATTATTTACAATGATTCCCTCTTCAATTGCACTGTGTTGGTACACCCAAGAGGAAGATTACTTGGGAAAGTGATTCAGGGCTGCAGTTTCTTCATCTTCCCTATGACACTCAGTACATGTTTGGGGACACACCTGGCTGGACATGCATGATTTCACCCTTTACTCTTGCTGTATATGGCCCTACAATGCATCTAACAATAAAAACCCCAAAATATAAAAACCTCCACCACAACAACAAAACTTAAACATTTTTAGTTCATCTGTCTTCTTTATTTTGAAAATTTAACAAGGCTGCATAGTCAATTCAACTTTGTACCTAATGTGATTTTGAAATTCTTTTTTAAAAAAGTATGTTTCTGGCAAACCCACATGTTCAGTGATCTGACAGTACTTTATTTTTTTTTAATGTCCTGGCAAAAACTGAAATGCAAATGTCTCTGATTTTTTTCTTTCTTTCTGGCTGCTTTCCTTTGCTTTATTTTAAAAGTATATATTTAGTGAAAAGTTTGTGAGAGCAGTGCTTTGTTTTGAATACAGTAAATGTAGGGATTTGACAGGTTCTAGAAATCTTCAGCTTCGAGTATTGCCAGTCTATTCTCACTTTTCTGAGTCTCAGATGTCAGCATCAGACAGTCAGAATTTACCAGCTTTTTAGCAGAAAACGCTGTGCATATGTGCAGGAAAAATTGGACACTTTATATGAAATTATTCAGCAATCATTATGGGTAAGAACTCTTTGTTAGTGCCCATCACAAGCAAGCACAGAGTGTCTTGCATGTCTTATGTAGCTCTCTGACAGAGGTTCAGCCAAGCCCCCAGTGGGAGCTCCCTGGCTTTCTTGGAGTCAGCTCTTTCACCAGGCCTATTCATGCTCTGTGAAAAGCTCTGCCAGCTGCTGCTGTTGCATGCACAGGAACCTCTGTCAAAACCAATATAGAGAACTGCCTGGTTTGATGTGCTGGCATTGGATCCTCCATCTTATCTGGCAATTTTAAACAATTTTTAACTGGCAAGGATATCAAGCCATCAAGATAATGATAAAACTGTGGAGTTCCATGGTTTGTCACTTAAGAATAGGCTTTGCTTTAGCCATAGTAAACGTAAAATAACAATTGAAAAAACAACACTACTGATTTATAATTAATAACTGAAGGAAATGCTTCTCTCCCACCTTTGGAAACAGAAGGGATGCAGAAGCTGCATGAGGTGACTAGGCTGGGTATCTCCCCAGAAAGAAACAAGGCAGCTCACAGTATTTTTGTTCTGGTTTGGCCAAATACCTTTGAAGGTACCTTCAAATACCTTTTTGAAATTGATGTGCTAGGAATTGTCAAAACTGCAATGACATGTACTTAGATTTGCAATCACTTCACTGCAAAAGCATATACAGAAAAACATTCTGTCTCACTTCTGATAAGAAAAACAGGTGACACTTTTTTCCCTTGCCTAAGGTAAGCTTTAAAAGCAATMTGCTTGACAAGGTTTAACTTTAGGTCCTGCAAGGGTTGGTGATGGCACAACAGATAGCAGGAGAATCAGGAAATGGCACCATCATTGGAGACAAATCCTGAGACAAGATCCCTGCACAAAAATAAAAAGGAGCCTTGAAAAATATCCTGCACACATTGATAAAAAAGCCTTTAAAGTCATTCCTCAAAAAAAAATAAACTGAACTGACATATCAAGTCATTATGATTTCTTCTTTGTGACCTTCCTCTATATCCTTATGCATTAAATGAAACCAAACCCAGGGAACAAAAGTGCAAAGTAACAAAACCAGAATAATAGCTTTCCCTGTTTCGTTCCAGGGTTTCTTTGGAGAAAAGACTGCTATTTAACTCCCATGCCACTGAAATCATATTCAGGCAAGCATGTKAAAACCAAGATATCTGATTTTTATACAGGACATCACACTGTCATCTTGTGTAATTCTTTGTTCCCCAAAACTGGCTATTCATGTGCCCTGTTATTTTACCTCAGTATGTCACATAGCTTTCAGTCTGCAAAAACAGTGGCAGCTCTRAGCAGGAAAGTAGACAGGAGGTAGGTAGCACARACAGMAAGGCTACAGCATTTTAAAGATGGTTGCACCCTGGAAAGGATCTCCAGTCTTTGCCCACCTGCAACAGTGGCTCTGGGTGGTACCCCTGCCTCTCCAACCTGCCAGGGCTTACAGTGAAACTAAAGGTATTTACATACAGTGATACTGCCTGCAGGAAAACACTGTCAAGTGCATGAACACTGCCCAGGTTAAAAGACTGGGGAAAGAGCAGGCTGAACAGCCAGACTGATCCACTTCTCCTCCTCCTTTGCTTGCCAGTATGGGAACAACACAGGTGTAGGATCAGTCCTCAGATGCATGCTGGAGTAYAGCCTGAGGTTCCTCTGCAGTGCCCACAAGTTTGTTTCTGGAGTGATGCTTGTTTCTKTGTTGTCACATGGCCAAGAGAATTACTCATTTCTTGAAGTCTGTTGGAAGGCAGGCTGTATGTATGGAGATAGGGCTTTGCCATGCAGGTCCAAGAACAGACTCAAAATACCTTAACATTGCTCAAGGGTTYTGCAAAGATGGGGCTGCCACTGCAGCCATTTCTCAGAGGTAGGTCCCAAGACAACCTGAGTACACTGTAAACAGGGTGTGCACCACCAGAGAACTGACTCTGGTATTTCAAATGTTTGCACATGCTAATAACCTAATAACAGACCACACACATACTAGGATATATAGTATATATATATACACTACTATATATGATGAATTTTATATTTTGCTTAAAAGAAGAGTTTCATTTTACAGGATCATATAAATGACAGGTACTGGTGAGAAATGCATATCATGTCCATCTCCACAAAGAATCCCAAGGCATTATCACCACCTACTTGCTGTTCTCACTCAGCATTACTGCCATGGTTTTGTTAAGGTAAAGGATTTATCTTTCAAGAAAACTGRCTGAAAAATTAAGGGCAGAACAGTATATAAAGGGTTTCCAGATCCCACAGTACTCCCACAGTACTACATCTAGTACTTCTAAGTACTCCCCATAGTACTTAGATCAACATTCTATGTATCTATTTTTATTCCTTCTCTCTAGCCAGTCTGGGTCTCTGCTTCATCCTCAAGCCAGTTTTTTTGTGAGTCACATCAGATTAGAAATGCATTCAACTATGAGAAAAATCTTTTGCAACAGATCCAAAAAGAAACAATAACAGAAATCCCCGCATATTACATTTGGAGCCTCTCTAAAAAACAAACAGAAACAATGCAAGACACTGAAAAATACTGACAGGTTTCCTTACGGTCTTGTTTAGAAATGTACAGCAGCTGAAGTCACTTGTAGGATATCCTGTGGGTGACACATAAGGTAGTCAGTACAGGAGAAAAAGAAACTGGACATTTGAATACAAGGCTTTGTTCTGTATTTTTGCTACACAATCTGTAACTACATCAGTTACCCCTCCATCTCTATCAGTGCAAAGGATTTTTTTGGTCTGCATCAGTGTATGGACACTAACTGAACATCATAATTGTGAGTACTGTACACGAGCCCCTCACCACAAGAAAGAAAATGAGGCGCTGAGGCACACCCAAAGAGAAACAAAGCTCAGGAAGGGTCTGGAGCACAAGTCTGATGAGGAGTGGCCAAGGCAACTGGGGGTGTTCAGCCTGGAGAAGAGGAAGCTCAAGGGGAGCACTCTCTACAAGCCCCTGAAAGGAGGGTGCATATAGCCAGGTAGGGCTTGATCTCCCAAGTAAAAAGCAATAGTACAAGAGCAAGTGTCATTAAGCAACACCAAGTGAGATTTTGATTTGGTATTARGAAAGATTTCTTCCCTGTMGGGGTTGTSAAACACTGGTACAGGCTACCCAGGGAAGTGTTTGAGTCACTACACCTAGAGGTATTCAACAGATGTGTAGATAGGACACTAAGGGATATGGTTTAGTGGTGGAATTGGTGTGCTATTTGAGGACTCAATCTTAAGGTCTTTATCAAACTAAATACTTCTACGAGTATTTGATTCTATTACAAACTCATCACTRAATTCCTAAGCATTTATTTTATCCTGTATTAATTCATGTGAACTGTGTGCCAGGCCTTGCCACAAGAAGTGCTGATGCAAGTTTTGTCATTGATTTTAGTGCAACAAAAGTGAAGATGGATATTTTTCAAGTTTTTCATGGACCTAGTGCTTAATWAATAGTTTTAAAGAGTCTCAACACCATCAAGTCCCAAGGCACMGCAGGGCTAAAATACACTGGCAGGAAGTTTGAACAGAAGGTAAAAATGTGTCTCCTGCACCATCTCCAAATACACAGAGCTCTAATTAACAAAGCAGAAACATGGGATATTGGCCTTCACAGCGTGGGATACAGATCAGAAAGGAAACATGGAAGTGAAGATTACTCAAGTACAATAGGAAGCTTGAGATCATGTAGGATTTATTCACTACCAAAAATACTAGAGCCAAAACCAAACTCCCTAAAGAAAGTATCTCCTGTTTCACACTGTAAACAGGACACTTCCTTAGCTTTGTAAACAGGAGACTGATTTGAAACAAAGTGCCAAACAACTTTACGCAATCYAGTATTTCAGCCAAGAGAATCTCACCAGATGCACTGATGTAAGTGCTCTCTTTTACCCAGAATCTGGTGTAATATAATCAACCTCATAAATACAATAGCAGGGATTTTGGAGGCAATTCTTGAATACAGCTTGAACTAACTGACWAAAAGATTACTACTAAATTTCCCTGCATTAGTGGGCAAATTTTCACTACAGAGAATGCCAACACAGMGCCTTCATGGTAGGACTCCTTTAGTATCTTGATGTCAAATCCCTGCAGGTGCACAAAAGCCAGAGCAAGCCAGGGCAGCCCTTTTTTGGGATGATGCAAAAAACTTTCAGAGTTAATCCAAGGTTTCTCAGCTGGGTAAGCAAAACTGAGTGCAGCTACACAAGGAATGGAGGAAGATGGCAAGGAAAAGGGACCCAGCTGGGCCCACAGATGTAGAAAACAGGACTCCATGTTCCTGCTACTGCTGCACATGGAAAAAGGGGGAGATTGGGAAAGAGGAAGAGAAGGATAGAAGAGATAGGAAAGGCAAGCACTACTTCTTAGGACCAGTGTGTTCCACCCATCGCAAYTCCTCTCAGCTGCAGTAAATGCCATTGAGGAATGGTTGACGTTGGAAGTGACCTCAAGAAACCCCAATTACTGCTCTGGAGACAACAAGGAGATGGTATTTTGAGRCCTTTGGGACTGGWATCATCTGCTATCAYAGGCAGATGCCTAGCCTGTGTTCAGTGCCAGTCCTGTAAGATATTTTGTTTTTGAAGAGATCAGTCAGTCATTTGCTGCAGATATATTTTAGTATATACCCAGACTTTCCAAGGAAAAGACTAGACTATAAAACACATCAACTCCTGCTGCATCTTTTGTACATACAATATATTAGAGGTATGAAATAAAAGCCATTCCCTGTCCTTCTAATTCACAGCTCCCCAAAGAAGCTTCTTGCTGTATAAATAATATACATTTTGTAGCTATGTTCATTTAATATATGCTATATTGAACATATAGCTATGTTYATTAAATATAACTGCTTTCAACCCAAATTCCATAAATTACATAGCTACCAACATCATATGAAGACCTTAACTACCCTGAATAATTAGGCTAAAATATTGGTCTAATAGTTCACTGTTCCACTAGGAGTTCAAAAAAATTATATTAAACCTGGAGTGTGGAGGGTTTTTCTGTAATCTAAAACAAATTCCCAGATACAATATTTTTATGATTTTAATGCTGATTTGGAACCAACTATATCAAGTGTACTTAATCTCACTTCCTTGTGCTTCTGTCCTTAATTTATGTATTCTGTACAATCATTTAGACAACGCTCTCAAGCATACAATGTGACTTTTGTATGCTTGTTGATCAAGCTGATTGTGCAGCCCTGTGCAGGGCTGAGAGCTGGACTCAATGATCATTCTTGGTCCCTTCCAACTAAGCATTATTTTGTGATTCTGTGATAGATGGATATCTATTTTACTGTATTAGATGATATTCTAAAGATAAAAATTACATTTATTCTGCAAATGCATGTACAAAAGACTCATGCCTTCAACATATATACTTTTTAAATTTTGACAGACTAAATACAACTGACAAAAACAGAGCAACAAAGCCTGTAGAAAAGCCAGTTACGTATGCCTTCTTTGCCTCAGTCTTTGATACTAAGASCAGTTTGCTTTGGGTATACAGCCTCCTGTGCTGAATAGAGGGACAGGGAGCAGAATGAAGCCCCCACAATCCAAAAGGAAATGGTCAGTGACTTGCTACAAGTCTATGGGGACAGATGGGATCCACCCAAGGGTCCTGAGAGCTGGCAGAAGGGCTCACCAAGCCACATTCCACCATCTATCAACAGTGCTAGCAAACAGTGCTAGAAGGTCCAATTAACCKGAGTTCAGCAAATGTGACACCCATCTACAAGAATGGCCAGAAGGAGGATACAGGGAAATACTGGCCTGTCAGCCTGACATCAGTGCAGGGGAAAGTCATGGCACAGCCTGTCAACAGAGTGTCATCATGCCGAWCATGCATGACAACCAGGGGATCAGGCCCAGTCAGCATGGCTTTAGGAAAGGCAGGTCCTGATTGATCAACCAGGTGACGCACTCAGTGGATGAGGGATAGGTTGTGGATGTTGTCTGCCTGGACTTTATGTAGTGGGTTTACCTTGGCTGGATACCAAGTGTCCATCAAGCCTCTCTATCACTCCCCAGCTGGACAAGGGAGAGAAACAGAATGGAAAAGAACTTGTAGCTTGAGGTAAGGCACTTAACTAAAGTTAAAAAAAGCAAAAATTTGGTGTGTATAAACCAAGAGAAGAAAGTTTACTTTCCATCAGGAGGTGATATCCAGCCACCTTCCAGGAAGCAAAGTTGCAGCATGCATAGCAGTTGCTCAGGAAGGCAAACACTGTGAAATAAAAAATGCCCTCTATTCCTCCTCTCTCCCTCAGCTTTTATATCTGAGCTGATGTCATATGGTATGGAATACCCCTTTGGTTAATTTGGGCCTGGTTGTGTCCTCTCCCCGGACCTTTCCCACTCCCAGCCACTTGATAGGGGCAAAATGTTAGAGAGACAGCCCTGATGCTGTGCCAGCACTGCTCAGCAGTGCCACAACGCTGCTGTGTCATCAACACCTTTCTAGCTACCAATGCAAACCACAGCACTGTGAGGGCTGATGTGGGGAAAAGTAACTCCATCTCAGCCAGTCACAAGATACTTCAGTAAAGCTTCTGACACCATATCCCACAGAAACCAGATACTCATGGCTTGGAGAGGTGCACTATTTCCTGTATAAAAGACTGCCCAATTGTCCACGTCCAGAGAGAGGTGCTGCATGGAGTTACATCCAGCTGGTGGCTGCTCACAAGTCAGCTCAGCAGAGCTCAGCACTGGGGCCAGTCCTGTCCAGTGTCTTTATCAATGCCCTGGATGAGAGCACCCTCAGCAAACCTGCAGGTAAAACCAAGTTGGGTGGGAGTGTTGGTTTGCTGCACGGTAGGAAGGCTCTGCAGAGGGATCTGGACAGGCCAGATCGATGGGCCAAGGCCAATTGTAYGAGTGCTGAGTAAACAGCTGGGCTTGATGATCCTGGAAGTCTTTTCCAAMCTAAACAATTCTACARTTCCTAATTTTGCAAATACTTGGTACACTTGGTTCATAAAAATCAAGTTTTTTTTACTTGCCTCATTTACATATAAGCTATTTCAGCTTTCTCATTGCACTGTTCTATACAACTTGAACTCTTGACTTCAAAGGAATTATGAAGATGGTCAAAGTTAATCACATTATCAGTATTACTGCACTAATGATCCCCTGAGAATTTTCTATTTGTGCCTATTCCTAGATGYTTTATAAAATACAACATCTCTGTGGAACAACAGTGGAAAAAACCTCCCAACATTATTCTAGATTTTCAGCATTGTTCAGTTTCTACAAATCAAAGCAATACAACTATCGTTTTCTCTTCCAGCCTTTTAAGAATTAGCTGGCCTAATTCAATTTCATAGTAATACTTAAAAGAGCCCCAAACGAAAACCAAGAAGTTTCAAGAGTCTGTCTGAAGAATTTATAGTGACTTTCACTATGATATACATCTGCCTGATAAAACATATTTCAAGTTCCTTTAGAGAATTCCTCTATGCAGCTTGCTGCTGAGTCAGGGTTGGAATTCTGATCAATATCCTTTGCTATTTCAGTCCAAACTGTTAATTATACAGATAAGAGACATCATCAAAGTCAAATAATTGTCGACCGAAGTGCATTACTGCAGGGAAATTAGTAATGTATTTTTTTAAACTGATGTAGCCTGAAATACACATTTCTATACAAAATCTAGAAAACAGGGAAATAAAGACTATTAAAATCACTTTATTTTGGCTATTTTACTATTGACACAATTTTATGTTACCAGGGTCCTCAAAAAAAAGTATATAAACCCATTATACAAGAACTTAAAAAAAGTGCATTCCAAAAGTGATGGTCCATACCACTAGAGATACCAGACCCATTTCACAGAATCATGGAAACATACAATCATAGAATTATGGAATGGTTTGGGTTGAAAGGAACCTTGAAGTTCATCTAGTTYCAATCCCCCAGCCATGGGCAGGGACACTTTGCACTAGATTAGCTCGATGAAGCCCCCTGAACAGACCTCTGGGCAATCTGTGCCAGTGCCTCACCACATCTACAGTAAAGAATTTCTCCTAATACCATAAAATCACAGAATCATAGAATAGCTTGGGTTGGAAAGAACCTTAAAGCATTTAATCTAAACCTACCCTCTTTAAAAAACCAACCAATCAAACAACCAAAAAGCAGAAAACAACACAATCTTCTCCCAAGAGCAGACACTTAACATTTATTTGGTGAGAGAATACCACCCTAAGCACTATATATTTTTCCTATGATTAAGTATCAGCCAATACAGGGAAGAAGATGGTAGAGTTAATGGCACAAATCCATTTGGACAGGCCCTTCAAGAGCCAAAAGCTGCTGGCAGTTCCCCAGAATTATAAAGCAAAGCAAAGTTTGAAAATTCCTTTTTTTATTTTATTTTTTTTATTTCTTTATTCGTAATGAAAACCACAAGAACACAGAATCTTATCTCGAGTCATCTGATGTTATGGTTTCAAATCTACATCAGAAGATACTGATTCCATGGCTTTCAGCTGTTTACATACTGAAATGACCTGCCACTATGCTGTCTGTTCTGTTCYGTTCTGTCTTTTCTTTAAACTCTGGAGTTTGAAGTTTAAAATATGTATGGTGATGCTTAGTCTGAAGATACAGWCTAGGCATACTTTCCTAGAATAAGCAGCTGTTTGTTCAATAACTGATAAGAAAAAGCATGTGATGTTTCAGTTAGACATTATATAGTAAATAATATTATTTAGCACCTTTTATCTTCYACTTTTCATCTCAAAGTACATATAAACAGCAGAAATAGAAGATCAGACTTCTTGTAATTAGGCAGTATTACCTGCCAACTGGGAAACTGAGTCAAAATGGAACAATGGAATCATCTGGAAAACCTCTGTGCTATTCTGATGAACTGCAAAGTACTTAACTTAATAGCATTAATAAACACTCTAAGTGAATACCAGTACTTGTGCTATAAATGTTGTTGGCACCTCCAGGACACTTTAAAAAATTGATTAGTGCTACAGTGGACTGCTGAGCCATCAATGACTGTCCTTCAACTAGGACAAGAGGATGTCTTGTAAGCAAGTTATTTATAATCTCAATTATCTTCAGCAGAAAGTACAGTCTGGTTAGGTTTGGTAGTCATTAAATGGCAATTTTTTTGTATGTGCTGCCCTCATCTATAGATTTCTTATCAGATCAACTTCAGTCTTAAGTAAGAGCAATTACAAATAAGCCAACTTCTTTTAGTCTGAAAGAAGAAAGGCAATACTGAATCATGCACATGGCAAAGGTTTGGTTTGACTGGAAGCAAGACCAAGCCTCCATATTAAACTCTATATATGTGATATGCAGTATCACTAGTTTATCCTGCTTGCAAGCAACAGAAAACTGGAACTCAAAGGATTTTTCTTTTTGATAAAATGTGCAGGTGGTCTTGGACTTCCCAAGATATTTTTTGAAGCTGAATGGGCCTTGTTTCCTCTTCAGTATCTCTTTTAATTTCACAACCTTATAATCATGATCATTAACCCAGAACACAATAATAAACTACTTCTTATCTTTGCTGTGTGTTTTGAGAGACTGTTGTACGCATTTACCCTAATGTATCATGTACTCTCAGATCCCATTCTGTATTGTCATGTCTGCAAATATTTACAAAGCAAAAAACACTGTCTGACTCAGCAACACAACTCAGATGTCTTTCATGCTGTTCCATATCATTACTTCACACCAAAACAACACAAAAACACCACTGTGAATTATAAAAGACAGAAAWACTATTAGTGGCCTACAGCCAACTGTGGTCTAAGCATTTGCTTGTGAGCTTGTCACATGCATGGAACATTTGGAATACCGCTCAAAACCTTTTGCTTCACAAATATAGACCCTCAGTCAAGCAACAGTTTCATTTGAGTAAAATCAGGGGGATCAGCAGCTGATCTGCTTTAAATGCTGCAACCCCACATCCAGCTCCACTGGCCACAACCAGAACACACGCTCCTTTGCATAGAAAAAGCAACAGGGTTCCCAAGTACATGGAGAGAGCAAGGCTGCAGCAAGCTAAGGGTCTGCATGGGGTCTTCAGCAAAGTCTGTGACTTCTTCAGTACATCCATAACATCTACTCAAGAACTGCAGAAGTGTCAGACTTCAGCATGGSCATATTCACTGTAGGCTGCAAGGCTCACTAACACATGTCCCAGCAAAGATGAAAGGTAGGATGTAACTACACATAGATCTGCCACTTTCCAACAGCCCCAGCATTAGTCCACCTGAGACCCACAAAGATCAACCACTGCAAGTTGCCTGGGATAATTTTRAATGTATAGAGCTTAATCAAATTGTCAAATTATCACAACTAAGAAGATAGCAATAAACTAATCATTTCAGAGGCCTGCTCTCTTCATCACTCCAAGAAGCAATTTCACAACTGGAAGTCTTCTGAGGAGTAAAACACCCATCACACTGCTATTAATATGAAAATTTTATTTATATTAGGAGTTAATGATTTCTTCATTGACTRTACAGAGAAGATCAGAGTAATACATGTTTTCATGTTCCAAGTAGATRGTCTAAGAGATGGTCTCAGTTCTTCTATGAAGATGGCAGGCTAAGAAGTCATGAAGCTCGATAAAACATAGAAAAATTTTAAAGAATGAAACAGAAATAACAAATATGTACTTTTATTACAAACACATACTTTTTTTCTTTAATGAGATTTAATTTTACTTCTTCTGTGTCAGAAAGAACTGCAATTTTGTCCTGCTTTCTGACTCAGCATTTCCATTCCAACAAAAAAATCCTCCACCTTCTCTAAGTCTTCTTTCAGTGACTAGGAAAGGCATAAAAAAACATTTGGTTCAATATGGCTTCAAACTTTAAACAAAAACATCTTCCTAAATCAACTGTAAACCCATTACATGCATTGTATACATGCTGGAAAATAAACACTGGCAAATACAGTCTTGGAAATGTCTCAAGTGACTGGGTTTTTGAAAAGGGTTTATAAAATATATAAATGCTGTCAACTGGAAGATGTTAACTTGAAGACTGATGTTTTCTCTGTTCATTTGCAAGGAGAACATCCTGCATTTCGCCGTGTAAGAAGGTACACGGCAACGTGCAAGAGCAAGTTCTCCCACGTGAGGCTGGAACACACCAAGCTGCTCCGTGGCCAGAGGCCCACCGCTCTTCCCAAGCTGAAAGTCGTTGATTCTAGAGGTGAATTTTAGCAGCGCTATTTTCATGCAGTCTCCCCATCCATTCATTCCCCGTTGGGCCACGGCACACGACCACGTTCACTCGAGGCGTCCCGCACTGCCGCGCTGCAGCCCCTGGGCAGCGCCTCGGCTGTCGCCTCCTCTGCCGGCAGGTTCCGGAGGGAACCGCACCGGAGTTCAGGCTGAGAACACCCTTCCTACGGGGCGGGCGGTGTCCGGGAGCCCGCTGCCGCCCTGATGGGTGCTCRCCATCCTCGACCATCTCAAGGAGCGAGGTGGGACAGTGCCCAAGCAGATCCAGGGGAACACCAAGCCCTGACCAAGCTCAGACCCTCCGGTCGAGGAAGTCCCCCAACCCGGCGAGCAGCACGCTGACAGCCCTTAGAAGAGTCGAAGGAGGCGAGGCTGTGGCAGGGCCGGGAAAAGATCCCGCTCCCGCCAAGGAGCCCTGGGGCGACGGCAGCGCCCCCCACACACGGCCCCTGAGAGCCCCCGCAGCGGCGCCGCTGCAGCCGCAGCGCCACAAAGCCGCCGCTCGCCCCGCTCTGCCCTGGCGCCGGCACACCGCACACACACGGGGAACACGGGCCCAAGGGTGTGCCCCGCCGCCGGCACCTCMCAGGCACACGGGGGACACGGGCCCACAGGTGTGTTCCGCCGCCGGCACACCGCMGGCACACGGGGGACACGGGCCCGGGGGTGCCGAGGGACGGCCGGCGGGGCCCGCCTGGGCAGCCAGGACCGGGCACTCCGCGTTGTCAGCGGCGAGGGGAGCCCAAAGGGCACGCTGGGAGTACCGCCGACTCCCATGAGACCTCCTCGAAGTTGCCCCGAGAAGTTCGGGAGCGCCCGGAGGTGCAGCCGCCGGGCAGAGTCTCCCCCTAAGCCCACATCTCCCTCCTGCCACCTGGCCGCACGCTCCCGGACTGGCCTCCGGGACCGGACCCCTGAGACAGACCCCAAGACCTGGCTGACCCYCGGGACGGGACCCCACCCGGACCGACCGCAGTCGTCCTCTGGGCACGCAGCCCTCGCTCCCGGGACAGGGGAGCGGCAGCCCCGAGGCGCGCTTACGGGCTTCCCCGCAAAAGTAGCCCTTGGGAACAAATAAAGCAGCAGGACACTTACCATCTCGCCTTATGTTGGAAGCCCGCAGGGCTTTTATAGATCCGCTCTGGGCAGGGGCGGTGGTGCCCTGACGGCTGCAGAAGTTCGCACAGACGACGGCGTAGAGCAGGAGGAGGATGAGCAGCTGCATTGGGACCAGCTGCGAGCGGGACCGTGCCTCTGCGAAGAAACGGGCTCTCCTCTCCCGCTGAGGGTGCTTCCCTCGCTCGTGTTCTCTTCTCCCTTACCGGACTTTTTGACTGTTGCGGGCTGCTTGTGTGTTTGGGGGAGTTGTACGCAGAGGGGGAAAAAGGCAGAGTCCCCGCACAAAAAGGCGCAAAACCCCGGAGCACGCGAAGCGGCGGTCACCGCCGCCGCGTTACTCTCCGAGCTGCCTCAAAACTTCCTGCATGCTGAACTCTCGGCTGCTCTTCTGGGCCGGCCAAACTCGGCAGAGGTGCGGAGCGCCCGGGCCGGGACCGCCGCCCACTCCCCTTGTCCAGCACGGCCGTGCCCCAGGAGCAGGCGGGGGCTGCCGCAGCCGCGCTCCCCCGCGGCCGCCGCGCTGCACCGCGCCCCGCACCGCCCCGCCCGCCGCGGGAACCGCCGCCGGGGTCTGCGGCGCCGGGAGCGCCCCGCTCTCCCTGTCGGGGGCCGGGGCAGGAAAGGGGGCCCGGGGGAAGGGGCGGGAGCGGTGCCCGGGCCCTCCCTGCGCTGCCGGCTGCGCCGTCTCCACTCCGGGCAAAAAGTGGCAGGAGGGATGGTGTGAGGAGGGGGCTGTCCTCCGTGTGGAGTCAACTCCGGGATCCCGCGGGGTGGCTAGGAGGGGAGGCGTGTGCCAAGGGCTCTCCGCCAGTAGAGGGGCCACGTTCCCGGGGTCCCGTCACCCTCGGGCTCGCGGTGGCCACGTAAAAGTCATCGCTGGGCCGAGTGACTCAAATCTCCGMGCTGTGCCAGGGCGGGTGAGGAGACTTAATGGGACAGCTGGTGATAACCCGCAGTTGTCCCTGGGAGAAATATATGGGCTCCTTCTGTCATGCCAAACACTGTCCAAAGCCTTTCATAAAATGTTAGTTCTTACTAATTTAGACTCTCATTAAACTGGGTCTGGTATTAAAAGACTGTATTACTGCCTGGAAGAGTTTAGGTCTAAACCAAAGGTATGTGAGGGTTGTGATCAGATTGCTAGTTTAATACTCTTTTTCTTTCAATTAGCTGCAAAGAAAATAAGCAAAAGGAAGATGCAGGAAAAAAAAAAACAACAACCAAAAAACCACTCAGGTTTTAACAGTTCCCTAATAAATATTTTTCCCCACTCAGTTTATTTCTTACMACATTTAATGCATTCTTAGTCAGTCTAACAAACTGTTACATGCTGCCAGGTCTTTAACAACACAAAACATACGTCATTAGCAGAAGAATGTTAATATGGTGCTGTATCAGGAACCTCGGATGAGTCCTGCTACACTGTGAGGACTGCCTCTGGCTGCGTGAAGGATTTTCTCCAAGAGCAGGCTAGGATGACAATAGGACTGAAACATCTTGTATGTCTTAAGAAACCAGTAGGGGTGCGATTCTGTTATGTATAATTCATGCTTCTTTATCCCTTTCATGTTCCCCAAAACTGACAGCGAACCTAATCCTGCTCCCATGTGGTAGATAATGGAAAGGCTCCAAGAGTGCTTCATTTGTGAGCAGATGTGCTTATATTTTAGGTGCCCATTTCAGGGGGGGGACTGGGTGAACAGAGGGAAGGTGGCCAATTCAATCATCCTAATAGAAACAGAAAGTCAAATAGAGGACACAGAGTGAATGAGTACTGGGGAGCTTGGGGGATGTTCTCTGTTCATCCAGTCATTTTGTCTGCCTCTCTCCAGTTACCTTGCAAGGAACTGCTAGAAAATGCCAATAGAATCCCAGCTCCCCTCTCTTCTGACCTTTACCACAACTCATTGTAAAGTCTTGCCTTTCTTAATGCATTCAGGCCCTCCTCTTTTAGATTCAGGATGCTAGAACCCATAATTGATTCTCTTTGGGTAAGTGGCCATTTTAAGGTGAAGGAGACAGAAGGACAGATTACCTTCCAGCCAAAAGTCAGATAAAACRTGTTTTGACAGTATCTGAGCAGTTGCACAGTTCAGTCAAGAAATTGCACTATTTCCAAGGCCATTTCTCTTTCTGTATTCAGTTTCATCCACATAAATTTRCTTATATAAAATTCATACATCTTCCCAAGACCTGGGTCTAGAGACAGAGTCTCTCTGGCCCCATGCCTCCCTGGCTGCAAAGGTCCAACTTAAACAGAAGAGTAAAAGGGGCTTTTGCCTTAAACACTCCACAGCTGTTTGGCTGACATGCTCCCTTGGCTTGATAGAGACTATAAGTTTAAACTTCATCAAGGTGACCAAGGCACAGAAGTGAGGTTTGTTTGTTTGGGTTTTTTTTCCTTTTTTTTTAAGAGTACATACTGTTGTGGTACATAAGATGAAATTCCTGTTTAGGTAACCGAGATACACGGTTGCTTAGAGAATTCTCAAGCAAAACAGCATGAGGCCTCATAAACTAGACAGTGGTGGAGACAGGCAAGTGGATTCCACCACCAGTGCTTTGATACATACTGAGAGGAACCCTGAAGAACTCCTATCATATGCTCAGGGTACATCTCTGTTTCTCCCTGTACAAAGCATGGGATGGTTTCACTCTTTGTTCTAAAAGCAAAAAAATATTTCTGTAGCAGAACAGGCAAGTCTCTTTCTCAGGTCATAGAAAAGGGAGTAACATTGTGGGGTCCAAAACAGAGGCCTAGCTCTGTGAATTATCAGATGTTTATTTTAGCCTTAGTATCAAAAAATCCCCCAGATTTTCCAATCTGATTTACAGGTGTACAGAAAGATTTTGGGACAGAGAAGCCAAAGTAAAATGCATTGGTAGACTTTTAAAGGAAAGGCCTGCATTCCAATGATAGTTGCTACAGCTTCTTAGTTCACTTTGGAAACCACTAGACGCACTAAAACCCAGAAAAGTATCTTTATAATAAGGTGTCATAGAACCCCCGCCAAAGAGACAGAAATTTGGATTATACTCAGACAGCTTTATAAGCATATCTCTGGGCCTTTACTTTCTGGCAAACATCCTAGCACATTGGCTAATCTGCATTCTATGTGCTTGGGATAATTTAAATCTTCAGGTGGCTTCTACAGGAAGACCTATAGCAAATCAAGATTGCTGCACAAAAGGACACACTGATGTATAAGTGTGATAACCTAGGTAATTATAGATTTCTCAGCTCAACTGGGATCCTAATAAAAAAGTCTGCAGTTGATATGAAACTCAATTAATAGAAATTAAAAAGAAAATAATTTAATTATTTTCAATCAACCTGGAAAATCTTATCATGCTAACTTGGAAATCTGGTTGACAAGCAGAATAGCATCCAATTATGGCTTTCATAATGTATCAATTGGTACTGCATGATTTGAATCATATGAAATGAAAGCCATGCATACTAAATGTTTTCAAAACTTCTTAAATGACAGGCTTAAAAATGTTTATGAAAAAGGGAAACATTATTAAATTCACTTTGAGAGAGTGCCACTTAGGCTGATTTTTTACTTCTGCATTGGTTTACATTTCCAACAATGACCTGTGAAAAATGCAGCTATTACTGTTGACTTTTGAAGATGACAAAAACTTTGGGTAATGATAGGGTGATTTATAGCATTGGTGATATATTGAGACAGATGTTTAGATACTGGATATAAGTGTAAAGGTGATCCCTGGTAGAGCTTATAGCCCCTGGCTGCACTGCCCAGTGCCTATGGCATCCACCTCACCTCATTTTAGTCGTCTGGAAGTGCCTGGTGTCAGCCAGTCACACAGGTTCTCCTTGCTCATGGGAAGAACTGGATTCCCATCAGAGGGCCCTATCTAGCCCAGATGTTTTAGGCAGTCATGCTGGGGTGATTTGGAAGGTCCAGTTTTTTTCTCACCACTGACTATGGAGGGAGCACAGGGAAGAAATACATTCATAGTTATAGGATAGAATATTTAATCCTAGAAAGCATTGATGCAGAAAAAAATGATGGGGGTGGATTATCAAGGAAGTCAATGTGCTGTTATCATTTCTTGACTGGGAAATGCTCCAGAACCATACAGTTTGTCTATGGAGCACAAATGCACTCTTTGTCCAGAATATTTGAACTATGTTGATTAAGTTGYAAACCCCAAGATCTCTGTAAATTTTCTCTGGGATCCTTGAATATTTATTTAAAGAAGGGAATATCAGTTTGAGTAGGGGCATTATGCCTTCTTCTGTTATTATTAGACTGCTGCCTCAGTTCCTATGAATAAAGTCTTAGGAAGGATCATAATAAAGTGAGAAATGCTGAGAGGAAAACCACAGGGTTAGCTGGAGGTTGAGAAACATGCCACTCAGGGAAAAGCTTAAGAAATCACAAGCCGTTTAGCTTGTCAAGGAGAAAATCAGAGGGGTCACAGCTACCTCCCGGAGGTAGGATATTGATTCCAGAAGGCTATTCTGTCTAGTGGCCAATGACTTATCAAGGTGAAAGCTGGAGATAGATAAATTAAGGTTAGAAGTAAAAGGCACATTTTTCTTTGTGGAAAGGTATGGAAGCATCAAAGTTCTTCACCACTGAAAATCTGAAAGGCAAGATTTGATGTTTTCCTGAAACCAGTCAAGTGGTTTCAATCTGTGCTTAGGAACTCTTGGGGTCTATTGATCACTTCTAGAAAGTCTGTAAAGGCAACAGAGGAAAGCATCTTCAYACGTTCTATGCTACAAGCCACAGATAAAATTTTAAGTGATTCTGCAATTTCTTGGAAAATAACTAAAAATATATACCTCCAAGGATTAATTCCAGGCGCTGTGATTTCTGTTGTATAGGAGGGCAGTCATATGAGGGCAATGACATCATCCCCCAGTTTATAGTCTGTGAATAAGATACAAGAATAAGCAGAGGTGCATGGAGTAGGATGGAGAAACATCTCCAGTCTTAAGTAAACAACTGTAATCATGATGGAAGACCAAAAGAATGTAAGGAAAATGAGACCAAAGCCATTATATATTTGGAATTAGAAAACACAGCTGAAGTCATGTGTTACTCAGAAAATCATTCCAGGCACCATGGCATCAAGGAAAAAAGTGCAGCACAGGGATCTATGGCCAGATTAACTACCCGAGCTACAGGCAGTGATTCAACAACACACATAGAAAATCCCCAGCAAAACTGATAACTTTAGGTGATCAGACCTATCAAGCACAAGCCCAAGCTCTGCTGTCTGGTATTGGTACAAATGTAGCATTGATTTGTGGAATCTCACTTTAAAACACTGAACATTAGATCCAGGCCACAGACCTGCAAGTGCTGCTGCTGTTTGTCCTCCTCCAGCAACCAGCTGTGCAAGATCACTTGTCTGGTCCATTCTTGATAACAGCTGCAGGCAGCTTTGATTTATCCAACCTTCTGATTTTCCTTCTTGTGCCTGGACCACTGCAGGCACATGCTATGCCCTTCTCTCTTTCAGCATGCATCTSCTTCTGGTTCCAACACTTAAGAGACTTTTGCTGGCTTTATGTAACTTTTGGATAGTTCTCCACTGCAAATGTTGAGRCAAATATTGTGCCAGCATGCACATAGGGAGAGAAAAAACAATATCCCAAGCTGAAAACACTCATATATTAAATGTTGAGAGACTGCTATATCACTCAGGTGATGATACCCCTTCTCCCTGGTACCAACAGTACTAATTGACAWATAGTGTGCATGCAATATTCTGAGTTCTGCTTTCAAAAACTGAATATGATTCACAATGAAATAAGAAATGTTGCCCTCCTGAGGTTRAGTAGGACTTTTATCCCCCATTTTTATCAGTGGAACCAGCATTTAAACATAAATTCAGGTTTAAAAATATTAGACTATGTTTTCTCATAAGTTTTTCATTATAAGAAAGTAATAGCTCCAAAAAGACTGCATTTTTTCTGTAGCCTTGTTCCCAGGTTTGTAGATTTAAAGATAAAGAGACCTTTCTGATATGATATAGTTTAACTTCTTTTATTAATAAGCCAAACCATTTTGCTGTCTGAYCTCCTGCTTTGTTTGCTTAAAAGCATAGTAAGAAAAGATAAAAACTTGATTTTAAAATAGTAGGAAATCAATTTTACAGTATCTTGAGACAGAGAATCAGCCAGCATCAATGTTAGGTAACTCAGGTGATTAATGACTGTTTTTATTTTCTTTTTCCTCTGGATCTTGTGCTGTGAATGGACAGTATCTGGATCTTGTGCTTGGTCTTAAATATTTGGATGCAAGTAATCTGAAACTATTGGTTTGGATTTAGTAGAAGAGCTGTTCTCAAACCTTTGTATCTTCTACCTAATCACTGGTGTTAATTCTGTGATCAGTTTCTTTGCATCTGTCAGAATGATGTCAGATATTGTTTGTCTTCAGTGCATTTGAGTTAGAAAACTGACATGTAAAATTGTASAGAAATTCTAGGAATGTTTTACAACTGGTAGTATRAGGGTTCAGACTCGGAATTTTTCATGATAATTCATRCTTTCTGTCTGAATGTTGCATGTACTACTTTACAAATAAAGCAAGAAGTTTTAGTAAGAGGAAAGCCAGTRTGGTGTAGGTTCACTGTGTGTAATACTGCCCAGACATTCCTTCTGGACTACTCTGTGTTCTCTCCTCTGGGGCAAGATGTATTTGCCATCTCTGGACGTCAGCATCTGCATCCTTCGGTATGTTTTCRGCGTGGGAGCATTTTTCAAATTCTGTAAATGATTTTCTTGTAAACAACTCAGGAGATATCACCCCAGCATTGCTGTAAAGACTAAGATGCATCTTGATGCTGAAGCCTGAGAGCAMTAACTCGTGTCTTGGCACCATAAAGATAGCACATGAACTTCTTGTCATCTTCTGTGTTGCAATTTGGGCTCAATTCAGAATACATGTAAGAGATCAAATATCTTCCTTTGGTGATTGAAGATTTCCCCTCAATTTCCCAAGGTTGAAATTCTGAGCAGCTATCATGCATATGAGTCCTATGTCAAGTCCTCTACTCAGTCACCTAGGCAATCAGAAGTTTATTGAAATATTTTAAGGATTTTTTAAGGAGTAAAACTTCTAGTTATGTAAAATTCTTTCTTGTCCTCCCGAGTTACAGCTTGCCTTTAATCCTTTGATAAGTTCAATAGAACACCACAGGTTCAAATTGTCTACAGTTCTACAGTGTTTCAAAACTGGCAAGCTTTTTTTTTTTTTTTTCATTCCTTCATGGGTATTTTCATTCCTTTCTGAGGTCTGGGCACACATGTGCGGTAGACATACTTCCTAAATCTGATCATCCAAAAACCTCAGCCTTATTTTATCTATTTTTCTCTCCCACTCAAGAATTTTCCAACACCACTTCATAACTAGGGAAGATTCTGGCTTGCAGTGAGAAATGTGCAGTGCAGAATGGAGAACCCTTTATCCATTGCTGACCTTCTTCGTACTTGTTGGAAAGCAAGCTTGTTATATTTCCTCTTGATTTGCCTGTGTTTCCCAGATATAGCAAAATGAAGCCTTTTCGGTCATTTCTCAATCAATAATTTGACATCATTAAATGGAAAAATCCAGGACATAAAAGTCAAAAATGCAAAACTCTGAGGCTCAAAATTTAGAGCTTTTATAATAGAATCATAGAATGGTTTGAGTTGGAAAGAACAATAATTGCTACTTAGGGAAACCCACCTGCAATGGGCAGGGACATCTTTCCGTAGATCAGGTTGCTCAAAGACCTGTTCAACCTGACTTTCAACATTTACAGTAGTGGGACAACCAGAACTTCTATCAGTGACCTTTTCCAGTTTCTCACCACCCTCACAATGGAAAAAAAACAACACAATTATTCCTTGCATCGAATCGGAACCTCCCCTCTTTTGTTTTAAAACCATTGCCCCTTGTCCTGTAATTACAGGTCCTGGTAAAATGTCTCACTCATCTTTTCCATAAGCCCTGCTTGAATATTGAAGGAAGTCAAGAAGGTYCTTCCTGAGACTTCTCCAGGCTGAATATTGCCAGCCTTTGTCCGTAGGAGAGGCATACCAGCCCTTGGACTATTTTCAGGGTCCATCTCTGAACTTGCTCTAACAGGTGGCTGTCTTTGCACTGAGGCCACCAGAGCTGGATGCAGCWCTTCAGGTGGGGTCTCACAAAGGGGGAAAACACCTCCCTGGCCTTGCTGGSTACACTTCTACTGATGCAGCTCAGAATATGGTTGGCTGTTTGGGCCATGAGCACCCACTGGCAGGCCATGTCCATTTTTTCATCCACTGATATCCCCAAGTMCTTCTTCCCAGGGTTGCTCTCAATCCATTCATTCTTCCAGTCCATATTGATACTGGGCATTGCCCTGACCCACATGCTGAGCTTTCCAGTCACCCTTGTTGTAAAATGTACTCTGCACTTAGARTTTAGGTTTGTTTTTTTAAAACAAAGACTGTTTTAGATTATAAGAAAAACAGAACCCATATACAACTGATTAAAAATACACAAGAAACCAGATATYCCAATGATTTATAAATACTGGAGAAAGAACATGAAGCATACTTAAGATTTACCTTTAAATATATGCAGTTTTTAAATCAGCTTGCTAAGAAAAAATATTTTGAAACTGCTTTGGATGGCAATGAGAGTGTTATCTTAGGGGCACTGGTGAGAATGACTTATCTCTGGTCCCAGATTAGTGGGAATACATTAAGGCTGCCCAAATCTTTCTTGRGATCACATTGTCATACAGAGGAGTGGAGTTCACAGTTTTATGCACACAAYACATTAACACAAACTAGTCAACCACCTGGCATTGGTTAAGCAGAATTTATGCTGATACTGTGCTAATGACCTTGCACTATCATTAGACTAAATCAGTCTCCTGGGAGAGAACCCAACAAGGCATACTAATTCAATGCATTTCTAGGAAGTAGCATGTACAGTAAAATATATTTTGTCATTTATTGAGCTCARTTTTAATTCAGAAGTATTAAATTAAATACCAAGGCCTCTCCAGAGACCTCTGGAATGGCAGAACAAGATGAAAACTTGCAGTAGAAAAAGACAAGGAAAAGAAAGRCTTGTGCACACCTACAGCAATTGTGGACATTTTAAAGTACTGATGTACTCAATAAGCAAATGTCAGAATAACCTGCTCTAAACATAGATTTAAAAACAAAACTTAGAAGAGTAAACAAAACTTTGAGGGCTAAATCTGGCATAGACATGGTATATTCTATTTACAGTCTGAGAGAAAAGCAGGTGCCACCAGAGGGTGCTTGATCTAACATGCCATTTTCACAAGTAACTCAGGAAGTGTTGAGTTCCCCTTGCCCTTCCCCTACCTCCAATGGCTTTCTTTTTGCCCAGAAAGACAAATATGGATCATTAGCACAGACTTAGATGTCTAATTTAAGAAAACCTAAGTTAYCAATCAGGAGTTATAGCATTTCTGAAATAAAACCCTTTATGAAACTTAATTCAGCCTCCTTTTTGCAAATGTYGGTCATATGTTGCAATTACTACGTGTGAAAACTACTTTTTTTCAGAGGATTAAATATACCTAATGGAGATAAATCATTATTTTGTGGTACACAGGTAGATGGTCTGTAGAATTTTTACTTCATTTATTGCAGTGTTTAAAATTATTAAGTGAGTGGGGCAGGAGGAGGATGAAAGAGAGAACTGAATCCCTGAGGCAGTKGAGTGACATGGAARGGTTTCTACATCCACCTGTGTGTTRTTACACAGATGACACAAACCAGATTTCTCACAGCTGGTCTTCAGCTCTATGTTTCTCATTTTCTGGATGCCCAGCTGGAGACAGYAGAGTCTCATTAGAAGAAGTTCAGAGCATGCATAACTGTATTTGAACTTAACAGTTGTAGTTAGCTGTTGAATATGTGTAGTGCTATAAAATACCAARCATTATAAATCTTAGTGTCTAGAACTAATGGAAACTTAATCTTTCTGCACCCCAATTCCATTTGACAAAAGGGATAATGTACTTCACTATACACTGTAGCATCCAAATTAAATGATTGGTATATGATCTTCCAAATAAAATCCTGCATCGAATTATAGATATGTCTGTAGCATAGACAAAAATTGACTGTTTTTGAACAGGGTTAATGTGTCTATCTAAGAATGAGCTGAGTTGTCCCCTGGAAGTACCTTTTCTTTTTTCTTTTTCTTTTTTCTTTTTTTTTAAAGTGAAACTAAGGGAAACACAAACTGTCTACTTCAGCTGTAGACATCAGGGCTGCAGGTATCTGTAGTCAGTACAAGTGGATCCTGCTCTCTGTGCTGACCTCCATTCTGGGCGCTGAATGAGGCAGAGACTATAAGAAAAAATACTCTTTGATCATATTTGTTAGTTGTCTTTGTAATAGCTATGCACAAGGGACCAAACTAAGTTTGCACAGAATGTTTTTTSAAAGTTTGGCGTGGCAATCTTAATAGCAGTATAATAGTTATTCAGTGGGAATGAAAAGACATTAGCTTGAGGCAGACAATTGGAATGTTGCATTTCAGTTCAAATAGGAAAAGTTTGAAAAGAGAGTTGAACAGTAGGTAAGGAGAACAAATTGATAATAGGTAATTTTACCAGCTCTCCCTGAGAAACTTTAATAATTTCTYAGTCCTGTGGCATGCAACAGAGCTTGCAGGGCAGCCCTGAAAGCCTGTGCATGTCTCAGCTCTAGTAACATGTTCAGCATTCCTCTGAAGTTAGTGAGGACATTTCATTTTCAAGAGTTTTCATAAAAATGGCCTAATCCTCAGAGCCTTTAGCTGGAAGCTAAAGGTGTTTTTAAACTTTCACACTGTAGAAATAGGGAAAATTGACTGCAATTATTTGCACAGTGTCACACTGTACAAAATTAACAGGTAATAAATCAAGTACAAGTCAGTGTTTAACTCATTAGGCTAGCGTTCCTTACAAAGTTTTCTCTATGTGTCTTCCTGKCAAGGCTGCATTTTCCCATTGCATGAGGGCAATGACTTTGCATGCTGATGTTACTCTAAAAGGAGAAAGACCTTGACAAAGTCTTGAAAACTGTGATATGATCACTTAAAATGGCTCAGGGATTACAGCGTCTGGCAGGAGGTGATTGTACTGCTTGATTCACAGTTCCTCAGACACAGTTTATGTTAAGCTTCGAAGGCATCTTTCATGTGTCCTCTTGGTGTAAGTCTTGTGGATATTTTATGGGCAACAAAAAGTCTTTCAATCTCACCAAACATTAGATATCATTGTACTTCCTTCCTATGTTTCTTTCATCTGCACTTTGCTTGCTTAGAAGCTGCCCTGGGATGGGGCAAGTCAGTAAGATCAGACATTAGAGGCTCTGCTATAGGGTCCCTCTGGCTGCATGGCAATGAAAATCTCTTTCAAGCAGGGGTAGGCCATGTGAGTTCATTATTAGCCATTATGAACCCAATGAACAGTATGAGAATTTGTGACCTTCCTTGGCAGGGCATGAGCATCTAACRTATTGTAAAAGGGCTTTGGAGGCATCAGTTATGAGCCTGACTTGATTTAGTTTACCAAAGGACACCAGAAAACTGGTTTTGACTTTAAATAAAGGTCAAACCCACAACTGCTTACTAATTTTGGAAATCTGATTTTCAGAAGAGTGCATCATCTTCAGCCACAGTAGATATTCAGGCATTACAATTGTACCTCTATTGCTGTTGCAGATTTACTTGGGAAGGAAGAAGAAAAATGGACCATGGACTTTTTAGTCATTCTTATAACACTGACCGGTTCAGCACATTGTTACCTGTATTTGCATTACTACCATTCTCCACCCACAGTTTAAATAAGGACCATGGGACTACTCATTGAGTAGCCAATATTTTTTGGAGAACTGCTGTTCGTGTGGCTATACTGGCAGCTACCTTATATCAAAAGTCACTGGAGATGGGAATGAATTGTATTTATCAATCTGATATCTGAATTTACCCTATGCAGATCTGCATGACAAATTGTCACATAGTGATGCTATACACAGRCAGTTCTTTTAGACTGAGCACATCATGGTTCTGGTGCAGATCTAACACACCAGGCAAAAACTTCAACAAAGACATCTACAGATATTTACCAATGAAAGAAGTATCCCTGCTTAAAACTTCAGGACTACAGAATCTGCAGCTCTGGTCTTCAGTCAGATGTCAAACTCATCTGGAGCAAAATCAGCTGAGTCACTGWGATTTGAAAAGAACAATTTGTAGAAAGAAAATGATCAATCTCTTTCTTGGATTAAAAGAGATAAAAGAGGMTTATGGCAGATTTTATGAAAGCATTCAAACAATGTTTTCTGATCAAATCTCACAGTTTTAAYAGAGAAGGAATTTGTTTAGGTAATTGAAATGGAAGTTAAGTGCCTATTTTTACTGTATTCTTATAGCTGACACTTTTACCTCTTCACACCTGCACAAACACACACAGAGTCATATATTTGCATGAAAAAGATCCTATTTTATGTCCCTCATTGGATCTAGTCAGTAATGAAAAGGACYTCAGTTCTAGTAATGTAGATTCGTGACAGTGAGGCAGGTAACCAGTCTATGATTTAAATTCTGACTATTTTTCAATCATGTTTTATTAGCATTTTCATAACAAAATAAGAATAATAACTCTCTACAGAAGTAATAATAATGCATTCTTCTAARTTCTGTTGCTGAACACACTGAAGAGAAAGTAAATAAGGTGGAAGGGGCAATTTTGTTTTTCTGAAAATGCCCTTCAAAATCTGTTATACTTTTAATAGTGTAAACAGAGATTTAGATGAAAAATTAGAAGGCTTGCTCATATATTTGGTGTTTGAGWAGCATGAACACAAAAAATGAATCCAAGGAAGATAAGCATTCTTAGYTTGGAATTCAGTACATAATTGTGGAGGAAGGAACTATAGTTTAAAGAAGTAAATCAACAATGGTAGTTTGCTATTCATAAAAGTTGAASGGTAGGTGATTCTAATGCTTGACTTCCTGTCAGTATTTTCAGACACTGTCTCAATGTGATTGACAGCTGAGCTGCAGTCCAAGTAAGTAATTGTTAGCTGTAGCTCCAGTAGCCAATGATTAATAAATGTTGAACTACCCTGCAYAGCATTTATGTGTCACTTTACCTTTACCCCGAGTTTTAAGATACCCAAGGTGATAATTTTTCCCTTTCTGAGGGAGTGATGGAAATGGCCTTGGGCTTATTTACAAGCAGTACTGATTCATGAGCAGTAGTTTATTTGAACTTTTTTGTTAGTCTTCATAAAACATTATTAATTTTAAAAATGGAAATCCATCATGTTAGACATGCTTGGTTTGGTAAGAATATCTCAAATTTTGAGTAAATTAAGCTTTTGGGAGCTTACACCAATTTGTATCTCTTCAGAAGTACTGAATATCATGTGACAATCTACYTGGTAWCAGGATGAGGTGTCTCAATATGTTCTCATACCACTGTCTTAGGTAGAGTCTGTAATCAGTAAATTCAGACCCTGTGTGGTTCATGGAGAGGTGACAAACAGGAGTAGTAAAATAATAATATATTTGTGCTTTCCTTTGATTTATAATTAACATCRCTTTCATTTTCCTACTATCTCCCAAAATTCACATTTTCTTCCCTTTTTTGTAGCTACTGAACTTTGTTATGTGCATCTTAGGCTTTCTGAAGGCAAATATATTGACCTATGCTGCACTAACCTTCCATAATTGATTTGGGATGCGTGCCAGTCTCTTCTATTATTCTGTGCTGATATCTTTATATGACTGGCTTTTATCCAAATGCTGTCATCTTTTGCATTCTCTTTATCCTTTTGCTCTTTTTTTTTCTGAGAGACCATATTTTTAGCCTTTGAGTGTTGCCCCTTCTTCCCTCTAATTTGCAGTGTAAAAGGTACAAAGGGCAAACTTTCCAAATATTGAGATCTCCATGCTTGGCTTTTCTAATATTTTCTCTACTCTTTTTGGTAAAGACCATTGTTACATGTAGTTACTAAAATTACATTTAAAGGTTTCGTTCATTTTATTCTGTTTTAATGCTTTGGTGAATTTAGTTTCATTGCCTTAATTTTTTTTTTTCTCAGCATTTTACTTTGTATTTTCCAYACTATATTAGATTCATTAAAGAAAAGGATGGGATACATAATCAGAACACTGTRCTCTCATCATGTTCCCATATAGGTTGCTCATGAGGCAGCTCCTCTGTGACTGCTCTACCCCCCCACCCTCCCCATGCCCTGGCATGATGGGGCACTGACATTTTTGGAGTTCGGTTGATAAAACCCCTTGGGAGACAGACCTGAAGGGCAAAGCACTGCAGGAAGGCTGGACATTCTTCAAGAAGATCTAAGCCACAGGGGAAGGCTGTCCCCATGTGCCAAAGATAAGCCAGAGGGGCTGGCTAAACAGAGAGCTTTATCTGGAACTCAGGAAGAAAAGGAAAGTTTATGAAACCCTTTGGGAAAAGGGACAGTCAACTCACAAGGACTGTGAGGGTGTTATGAGGTTATGAAGGGGAGAAATAGAAGATCAAAAACTAGAACTTAAATCTCTCTACTACCATAACAGACAACAAAGAATGCTTTTTGAAATACATTGGCAAAACAAAAAATAATAAAAAATAGAAGGGCCAAGGAGAATCTGTATCCATTATTGGATGCAGGGGAACACAGCAACAAAGGCTGAGAAAAAGGCTGAGGTACTTAATGCCTTCTTTGCCTCAGTCCATAATACTAAGATCAGTTGTTTCCCAGGTACCCAGTCCTCTGAGCTGGAAGACAGGGATGAGGAGCAGAGTGAAGTCTCTGTAACCCAGGGGTTGAAATGGTCAGCAACTGCTGCACCCCTTAGACACACATCAGTCTATGGWGCTGGATGGAGTTTTCAGTGGGGTGTGGGTYAGTMTMTTCTTCTAGGTAACAGGTGASAGGACAAGAGGAAATGGCCTCAAATTGTGCTGGGAGAGGTTTAAATTGGATATTGGGAAAAAAAATTCCTCACCAAATGGGTTGCCAAGCACTGGAACATGCTCCCCRCAGCAGTGGTGGAGTCACCATCCCTGGAGGTATTTAAAACATATGTAGATGTGGCACACAGGGACATGGTTTAGTGGAATTCTTGCAGTGCTGGGTTAAACTTRATGATCTTAGAGATCTTTTCCAACTTAAACAATTCTATGATTTCTGTAAAACGTGTTTTAAAATAGATGATTTTATAATGAGCTTTAATGTAATGGAAAGTCATCTTGGTTTTGTACTGGGGATCATTGTGTTTTCATCTTCATTATAAGGCTCATAATAYACATGACTTCAAAGCTCATAATATATATGACTTCTTTTTGACTAAAGGAAAGAAGCTATTCTTAGACAAAAGAAAATTCCTGTGTTGTTCATACTTGAGGTTTTTTACATGGTGCAGCTCTTGGTTCATGTGTCATCTGTTGCACAATGAGCTCTGCTGTAGATAATATAGAAGAAAACAAGTTCCGTGGTATCTTGCTATGAATTTCCAGCAGCAGTCTACAGAGGGAAAAAAATGTAAAATTCCATTTAATTGTGGCCAAGAGAAAATCACATATAACCAATGTCCTCAATACATATTTTTTAGTTTTTAATCCAAATTCCAACCAAGCCATTTTTCATTTCAGACCATTAAACCYTGGATAATACAGCAACCTTATTCAGCACAGTACATTATCATTCCCTCAGCCAAAAATGTGYGGCTAATTCAATCAGGTAAACTAATATGGTTAGTAGGCTGTATGTCAGGTTGACATTGATAAATTTGCTGGAGAAGAGGGCTTCACAAACTTTCTGGTTTTGGATTTACTATCTGTCAGATGCCTATCACCAACTTAATGAAGACCTTGTAGCCATCCTCTCCTGTGTTCAGTTCATGACATCATCAGTGATTCAATTTTTACTACACTAGAGACCCAATTATTTTGCATATGGAAAAGTTTTCATGGATGAACCCAGCCCTAGGTATGTGAGTGAGTGAGTGAGTGAGTGAGTGAGTGAGTGAGTGAGTGAGTGAGTGAGGTGAGTGAGTGAAAAAGACTTTTTGTTACATTCTTTTTGTAAGCAAGAGTATGATTTTCATGTCTATGGTTTTAAGGTTGAAAATACCAGAGAACATATATATAGAAGTTTGAGATCTGATTCCAGCAAATATAASGATTGTTACCTGGATGCTTTAGAGATTACACTATTCGGATACATTTCTAGAGTATTAGATTTCCTTTCATATCATTATGCAAATGCAGATAATACCTTGTAACTGTGTATGGGTTTTTTAGTAGTACTAAAAATAATAATGAATTATCATGTCTTTAATACAACTTATGTAATATAATATGTGGAACTGATGCAATTGCAGTCATTCCCCATTTAAAATAGTATCTGAGACATTTTCAAAATATGTTCATCTCAATAATACCTCTGTTATGCATTATTAATTACATCTTGCCMTTGTTTTACAGTAGAACTGGAAATTAGAGATTCTGTGTATGCTGTTATTTGAAAGTAGGTTCACTGTTTGCCCATGTTATTCATGAGGAGTGATACAAAGGCCAGGTTTAGGGTAAGCCAGCTGTTKTACACAGTAGGAAAATTTCTAGTTCCACCTGCATTGTAAAGTGCATCCAAAAGCACTGTTATCTGCTGTGACAGCAGATCCACCCCAGCAGAATGTGTCTGGCTGTTTTCATATTTCTTGCCCACCTTTGCAGTGGCGTCACAGTACTAATACCATGCATGCAAGAGAGAACATTATTCTGAGAAGGTACTGATTTAGCATTTACAAGGTATTTTTAGTCAGTCCTCATTCTAACTGCTTACAAGGACAAGGTAAATACCGTATCCCATAGCAATATTGTAGATGTTTGGCTTTCTGTCCTATAACTGAAGCAACTTATATTTGCAAGCTAGTGTTCAAAACTTTTGAGAAGGCAGGAGACTCTTACCCTGTGTACACAGGTATTTGCCCTGAACCCAAAGGCTGCAGTGTTTAGATTATTTAGATCATGGATKTGGATTTTCTGAGCAACTTGAAATTCAAGACATTGCACCACAGAAGATCAAATCCTTCTGCAGTCTATCCAAATGATTCAGTAGGCTATTTTGCCATCTTGTCCTATGATTAACTATAGTGAGTAGTAATTAGCAAGGGTGCTTTAAGCTCTTGATTTAATGTGCTTTTAAAATAGATACAAGGTAAATGGAACCCTGGACAATCTTTCTGGCTTTCTGTTCTCTAGCATTTCAAAGGCACCTAGAAACTTGGCTTCTAAGTAATACTAAGCAGATTTTAGACCCAAAGGGCATGAGATACATAAAAATTAGTCTGGCTGTAACAGAAAATGGAAAGGGCAGATTGGCAGCATTACATCAGAGAACACCATTTCTTCAGCATAAAAGAGGAATAGAATGTGACACCAGGTTGGACTATCTCTTAAAACTCTTAGACTTCATATGACATTAATAAGCTAATTTTTCTCTCATGCTAGCATTATTATGTACAGGAGAAGAATATAATGCTTTTGTGCATAATTTATTCTTTCCCCAAGCTGATCTCATATTCTGGGGAGAACTTGCAGAGTTCAATTCCAAATTTACAGGACTTGTTAGAGATGTTGAAGTAAATGTAGCTGCAGACACACAGAAGCTGAAATTAAAAAGAAAAAAAAAGAGCAGATAAGCAACTGAGCCACYAGTATAACTCATTGCTACAAAATATACTAAAGCTAAAAATTCAAGAGGAAGCAGAAAATACTGGATGATTTGTGACTAAGCATACAGCAGCCTTGAAKTACCTGAAAACAACCTAGATGGAAGCTGGAGATGGATTTTTAAAAGGACATATGACAGCACAGCTTTAAATTGAAAGAGGTCAAGGTAAGATTAGATATTAGAAGAAWTCATTTACTGTGAAGGTGGTGAGGCAYTGGAACAAGTTGCCTAGAGAAGTTGTGGATGCTCCATGCCTAGAAGTGTTCAAGGCCAGGTTAGATGTGGTGCTGGGGATGTGATTTAGTGGGAATTTAGCAGTGCTAGGTTAACAATTGGACTGGATGATCTTAGAGGTCTTTTCCARCCTAAATGAATCCRTGATTTTGTGTTTCTTGACTGCYGGGTCACAGAAAAGCAGTGYGATGCACCATGAAATTTAATGTATAATATCGTCTCAAGCCAGCATAGAAAGATACTTCCATTGCTAGCTTGTATTATGTATTGTATACTTTCACAGTATTTTCCATCAAGAAATTTTCTCTAGGCTTTGCTTTCTATTCAAGATTTAAAAGGGTGAGGAATTTGGYTCTCTTTTGAGTCAAAAATGGTTGATTCAGTTCATTAATCAATTAATCTGTTATTAGTATGCAAAACTGAAGCAAAAATTCTATGAAGATAGGAGAAGTGTCCAAAATRTCATGAGAAAGGACTGCAAAAATCTGTTAGACTGAATTATTATATAAAAGTATACACAGTTCCTGCTGTGAAATGGGATAAAAAGTTAGTGGTTGGAACTGGTCTTTCAGAAAATATTCCTAATTAGAAGTAGCTCAGATTTRGTATCAGATTCATTTTTATAATTTAAAGTAGAACAATGTAAGAAAATAAAAGTGAATTCATGAAGTAGAGGTCCCTTATTCTCTCCTTTGGTGCAGTTTAGCATGACTGATWTTTCTGGGAAATTACATTGTCACACTTGCTGTAACAATCACTGTCCCAGTCTCAGTCACTATATAAACATCTACATTTGAATATGCATATAGTGCATATAGTGCAGGGGACTGATTCTATAAAGTATTTGTGCACTTAATTCCTAACCTTGTGTCCTCCAGTATCTTTCCTAATCAAGTCACATTAATCTATCAAACACTTCCAATACTAAGATAGGAATCTACTTTGCAAATATTATTTATTAAAATCTCAGGGCCCTGTGAGTTTGGCAGACTTTGGGCAGCTATTTTAAAGACCAGTACATGCAAGTTCAAAGGTGCTAAATTGATCATGAGGCACATCAGTGGAAGAATTCTGTCAAGTACCTATCAGACTTAAATTCGAGTCCTCTGCATTCAACATTTCTTTATGGAGTCATCTGTATATCATATAAAGCCCCAAAAATATGCACTTTAATAAAATTTCTTGTACTCARTAATCTCTAGTATATTTCTCTGTAGTATTCTCTTACACTCGAGATTCAATACATAGACAGTTTCCTAGAAATCACAGCAAATGAAATATGGATGTGAGTTTCAGTATGAATTCCTAAGGCATAAGTAAATGGGATTTTTCTGAAGTTCATCTTGCTGCCGAAGTTTATTGTGACTTTTTAGTTATTGGAGGTATTTTTCAGTCTTTTGTGCAATGATTTGTTAATCCTTATTGCCAGAGAATATGGAGCTGTTCCATGCAGCTTTCTTTGCTTTATGGATGACAKCAGGAASAAACTGGCAAAGGTTAGACATGGCAAAATTTACTTTATTCTATACAAAATAAAAGAGGAAAGATAAAAAAATTCTATTTTTTCACTCTATAAGAGATACTACTAATTAGCTAAATTGCAAAGTCCCTTATCATTATTGAATGCTAATTGGCATTCTGAACTTGTATAAATTATACAAGATGCATAAGACAATTTCACATTTAAAGCATTTTTATATGAACTTTCTGTGTAGTCAAAGAAAAGCCATACATATTTTGTAGTAGAAGTTCATACATATTACTCAGCTGTAGTAGCTTGCATTCCAGTAAGTGATATCTGAGTCATCTTAGTGCTCTCACTACATATCCACTCCAGGGAGGCAGAAATCCTGCAGCACTGGCAAGCCATAAAATTGTAAAAGACTCTATATAAAGGTTTTTTCCAGCTGTACTATTCCAACTAAAGAAAACCTTTGCCATTATTTACAGACTTTTCCATGCCTGTCTTCTCAGGCAGCTGTGATTACATTACTGCTGGATGATTTTCTGTGGCCCTTTGATACAGCATGCCTCAGATATAAGGAAAATAATGAGGCACTGAGTCTGAAAAATGTCTTGAGCCTTATTTTAAACCTTGCAGTATCCATCTTCAAATTGAACCACTTTACAAGCCTAAGTATAAGCACCCAGTTAATTATTTTGTGGAATTGGAATGCTGATGAGCCACAGAAGTAGTAGAGAGGGAAAGCTTACTTAAAGCTTTTAATAGTTTTGCTCTGTGCCCCAGCTTCTCAGCATATTGTAACACCAAGGGTGTAGASCAACAAACCCCCTTACCTCACAAAAAAACCCAAAAAACCCAGAAAATTACTGGGAGAAATAAATGAAAAAAAATATATTACACAGTTGCTACTAAGGAAAAGGTTGAAAATATCTATAAATAAATGGGTTTTTTTATTATTTTTCAGATATATGGTATGTGAAACATAATTATCTTAAGGAATGTGAAGGTACTGAAAATGTATTTTAAGTGCCATTAAAAAAAAACCCAAAAAACGGTGTAGAGACTAGAAATTGACTATTTTCCAAGAGCYAAGCCAATTCCAAATTCCTCTGAAAATATACCAGGTGCTCTTTTAGATCTGCCAAGTGTAACTCTCTACTATTTTTCATTTTAGTCTTCCTATAGATTTTTTACAAAATTTGYTATGTGGTAAAAAGTGATAACTTCAATTTTTTTTCTGGTTGATTGATACCACTGTCAAGATCCCAGTTYTTGGGCTGCCTCACTGCTGTGAGAGGAAAAAATCCATCCCTGTTACCTGTTTTTATGAATTTCCTCAGGTCAGTATTGTACCTCATGTACAGCTTTGGAACATGGGGGTTCTGAGTGAAGAACCTGAGTATTTTTCAGGTGGAACTGATATATGGAAATATTAATGATGAAATTATGGAAGTCTYGGACACCTTCCCAGGGCTGCATGAAATTTAAACATTTCAGTGCAGAAATGCAGGTACTAATCCCATTTCTCTAACAGTAAGGTTCAGCAGATGCTTTTTGTTCTTGTCCTGGGCAAGACCAGACYCATGACAGTCTTTGATGGGGGCTGAAATGTTTGGCTCCTGACTCAGTAAGAAACCCTTTCCAGAGAGCAGGAATTCCCACAGTCCATARGCTCTGTAGGAGAGCCTCTGACTCCACTTAGGAGGATCTACAGAATCAGCACASCATTAGAACAAATGATCTCTGTGTTCCCACAACAAGACTTGAGAATATTTAATCCACTGATTTAACTGTATTTAAAAAGATCTACTATACCCTCTAAAATAAAAGGTAAGACTTAGAAAAAAAAGAGGCTGGGGGTTTAATTACTTGACCAATTCTGAATTATCATTCTTTACAAGCAAAAGAACAAGATTTCTTAGTAAAAGAGAAGTTATTAAGTGCAGGGCAAAACAGAAGTTTTTTAGGTAGCTGAAAGTGTTTAACAGAACTCCTTCATTGATMCTACTGTAGCAGGGGATGAATAGAATGTGTACACAATTTTAATGATCATATCTCTTCTCATGAGACACCACCTGATATATATATTATTATCTAGTAATATAATTACCCTGAAGTAATGTGTCCAGGGATTATTCAGCCTAGAGAAGGCTTCAGGGGGAATTTTATTGTGGCCTTTTG
>CADDXX010000001.1:1312838-1407466 GCA_902810485.1 Alauda arvensis
GGTGTGATTCTTGGGATACTCTGTGCAGGGTCAGGTCTTCCATATTGAGGACTACTACCAAAATATATCTGCCAACATCCTCTCATAAGCTTGCCTGAAATAAGTTACAAGTAACTGGTCACAAAGTGTTTGTGATTATGATGAAGAGGACTGTTTTGCTCTACTGATGTTGTGTATTAATTAAATGGCAATATCTGAATTGGAAGTGGTGGGAAATGGCTTACTCCAGGTCAGAAGGCTAGGACACCTATTGARTTTCACACACTTTTTCTGTTTCCTGCCACATGGAGTTTTTCCTGAACAGAAGGAAAAACTACAGAGAGTGAGAGGACAAGAAATTTTTGTTACCTATGTAGAACTGCAGTGAACTAAATTCTACTGTAAATAAGGTACAGTAGAAAAGTGGACTTCTGTAAAGTGAGAGTGATATAATTTCCCACACACCATCTCTYAATGCCCTTTGTATTTAGATATATGGGATCAGACATCCTTTTGACAGAGGTTACAGACCATGACTGCTGGGCTCATGTTCTTCTGCAAAGRGATGGATGCCAGCAGCAGAGAAGCAGAATCTGCAGGGACCTCTCTGCCAAGATTTGCAAAGGTGGGAACAGGTAAGACCCGYACCATGCAGTAACATACTTTGTACCATGCAAAGGGTAGAGGAGATACTGAATTGCTTGGTGCCTGAGAAATGACACACTGTACATACTTGGGGGAAAAAGACCCACTTTTTGTTGACATGTCCAGGACAAGCTAAGAAACTTGGATTTGGATAATCTAAATGGTRGTGTTTGAAAAGAAATCATAGGAAAATAAAAGTCAAATTTTCTGGGACTAAAGCTACTTGAAAAAATAACAACCCACCAACATATTTTCTGTTAAATCTCTTAGTGTGAAATTTGGCTTAAAAAAACTGGAATAGGTTCTCTTGCTTTTAACCATGGTAAGGGGAAAACAGTAGATTTGGCAAGYCTGAGAAGCAATCTATTGCTTATTTTTGTTGAGCTTTGCATTCACCTTGCTGCTGAAAGAATATTTTTTCAGCATTACACAGAGAGGAAATCTGTTCATAATAAAGTCCTGACTTTTTCCCTTCCTGCTCAGATTTTATCCCGAATAAAAGATGTTGCTCCATGGTACAAGTACCCATGGGAGCTATAAACATAGTACTGAAGTACTTTTTTACTGTTTGGGATCCTGAATCATGTTACAGTAGAAGAAGAAATAATAACTTAGAAGAAAAAAGGTTTTTGATGCTACTGTTGTGGGTTATATGTATTATTCAATAAATGTCCCWTGCAGATTGCATAAGTAGCCCTGGYGACCCAGAACCTCCCCCTCTTGYRTGTTTAAATTATTAGTGTACAGAATCAAGGCTTTGGGAAGCAGAAAAATTCATGCAGTTAGAGGACTTGCTCCACAACCACCAGTCTGTGATGCTGAAGAGGCATCCTTTGTCCTTAGGACTGATTGTAGTAGACTCTTGTTACAGTCAGTGGAGAGAAACAGGAACATTTAAGGTTGCTATTCATCTTAATCAAAGGGGTCATCTGYTGTAGAGGTACTGATCACTCTCCATTGACTCAGTTGTCTATAGAGACAGACATCTCTATATATGTCAGTAGTGTATWTTTCTGTGGTCAAAGGAGACAAATACCAATCCCCAGGGATTTTGGTGGTACACAGATGTTACAAAAAGAAAGTCAGCATGAGATGAATGATTAATATTGTGCTAGGAGACCTGCAAAACCAGGCCTCAAGATTTTGAGGATTTTGAGGCTGGGCATCCCAAATTTGCAGACACTTTCAACTTTCTGTTCGTAAAGATCTTCTCTATCCTTGTGAATAGAATTAGTGCTGATTTACCTTGGAAGGTGGTTTTAAAGTCTGTAAATGTATAATTTTGATAAACAATTCATCCTGTGCTGTAACAGCCAACATGGCAGTCATTCAGTTTCCAGGATTTACTAAAASATAGGAATTCTGTAATAAATGATTGAACACCCATTCATATAATTATGACTTGCACAAAAAGGACAGGACCAGACGTGACATAKACTGATCTTAAGCCACACAGACAGAAAATCTCAGGGACACAAGATGAGAAGAGAACAAACACCKTACTTTAACATGTTAACAGCTCTGTAATGTGCCTGAAGTACCTCTGAAAATAAGTGACATGATAAAATAAAATCATTCCTTTCAGGAAAGRGAATAAAATCTTGAAATCAGAGGACAAAGTGGAACAAACCCTCTTGGAAGGAAATATGATCAAAGAAAAATGCAATTGAAAAATTCCAGAAAATTTAAAATGTAATGACTACAACCAAATGTACTGAGATGAAATTAGGTCCAGTGAAAAGGACCAAAACTTGCCAAAATTATTCCCATTACAATCCCTAAGAAGAGGGAAGAAAGGTAAACAAAAAGAAAACAAAGAAACTGAAGAATTGAAACTCAAATTAAACCCCCAAAAAACAAAAAACCAAACGCAAAAAAAACCCCCCCTGAAACAAAGCAAAAACAAGAAAAGCAAATGGGATGACATGAAAATGGACCAAAGCTTGCCTAATTGATCCTCACTGAACTCAAAAGATTTTATTCCTTTTCCTGAAAGGAAATTCTTCAAATGCATTTTTAATGCTTTGTGGATATTGGATTTTTCTACAAGTTATTGATAAGATCCACATGATATGTATTTCAAGCTAATTAATCCAATAAACCATATTAGGTCATTATTGTCAGCAGCCTGAATTAGTTTATCTTCTAGATATGTACATTAAGAAAAAAATAAGCAACGACCATCAGGTGTATTCCTTTAGTTAAGAGTAGTTACATTAGATGGGAAATGTACTCTTAAAATGGCAGATATTGAATCAAGTACTTGGAAATAGATGGTCTCAGTAGACTACTGCAGAAGAAAATGAATGGGCAGAAATAGGAACATGGGAGGTTGAGTTTAGGAGAAAGAAAATTWTCATAATGGTGAAGGAGCCTGAACACTGAAATGGAGTGTTTGGGGATACTGTGAAATCTGCATAACTAGGATATTTAAGATTAGGGTAAATAAACATAAGTCAGGAGTGATTTAGGTAGAAATAATTGTGCCCGGGGACAAGATTACTACATGACTCCCCTTTGCAAATTTTGTCATTATATGTCTCTTTATTTATGACCTTTGAGGAGTCCAGGAATTGTGTGAGTATGGAGAATGACAGCTCCTAATGACAGTCTTACCAGTATAGTTGCAGTTTATTTTAATGGTGCCTTTCTTTGGAACATGTCTACAGAAGACTCTGACAGCATTTCTGGTTTTTTATAAGCACTTTGGAAAGAGAGAACTAATTTTTATAAGAGAGTAATCAGAAATTTTGGCCAAAAATTTGAAGAGCTTATACTTTTTTATATATGCTTTTAAAATTCTCTTTATGTAATAATTGCAGGGATAAGTCTCATCAAGACTTCAAAAACACTTTAGGTGAGATCTGAAACTTGTTTATGACAGCAGAAATTTTCATAGTTTTAATGGGCTTCATGTCAGGCTTTTTATGTGCTGTTTGTGTAGGGACTGCTATTTTCATACTAGGAATGAACACACAATAWGACAAATATTCYTTTCACCTTGGTTAAAGGAAGTTTWTYCCATGTCYATAGTCAGGTGCACATGTYCAAYRCCATGTTCCTGGGCTGTGTGGAAGAAAGTCATGATATATCTCTTGAATCAAATCTGCTTGCCTCAGTGACCTTGACTAATTTTGCCTGTTAAGAGATCATGATACATCTCATGAAAATACAAGCTTTGTYATCAAAATACTGTTAGCCACACAGAAAGAACATCAAACCCCCTTACCATGTTTCTTTAAATGTATCTCAGACAGAATTTAATGGTGCTGCTATTTTTTCTCAGACCTGTTTCCCACCACATCCACTCTGCCTGACATAGACAACCCCCTCAAAAAACACAAAAAGAATTTTAAAAATTGTCTGCAATTGAACCCATTAACATTTGTTATCATGTCAAAACTAGAAGTCTGAGAACATGTAAGTGCTGTTTAAGATAGCTACACAAATGAGTATTTTTCCCCCTACCCTCTGCCTTTGGGTGTGTCGTGCCCCAGCTTCCCTCCCTCTACCAAATGCAGTTACTTGCTGAATTTTTAAACTAGAAACATCTGTTCTTAATGTATATGAAGAAAATATATTTTTTTAAAGCATAGACATTAGAATTACAGTAAGATGAAGTACCTGGAGTGTCCAGACTTAAAATCAGTATAATTTAAAAGTGCTTTAGGGGGAACATTAGASAACTATGGGAATAATTATTAAAGAAGGCATAAATATAATGAATTTGAAAGTAGATGGGTTCAGACTCTATAGTATTTTCAAAGTTTCTCTTCAGTCCAGTAGAGTTGCTGTTATCTCTTCAGATACCTTGTTGGTATCTTTTCCATGAAAAGCAAGAAAATTTGACAAAATACATACTTCCAAGTAGCAGTGTTACCCAAAGCCACATTTATCTTATACTGTTTCTGATAGTGAGCCAATGAGTAATCATGCCTTGAAACTTGGGTGGTTGTTCTTCAGCAAAATCTAGGGGTCTACAGGAAGGAACCCCAGAGTGAACACAGCCTGTGGATTGCTGGAGGCACAGGCTGTGACACCAGGGGTCACAGCTTGAGGGTTTCAGAGTTCCTCTCCTCAGAGATGCCTGGTGTTGGTGCAACCAGAGCTTTGAATGTCTGCCTGCTCCCTATGGATTGTTCTTGAATAACACCCAACACCTGTGCCTAACTGGGAAATTACAACTTCAGTCAGGTTGCAGGAGCTAAGCAGGTGATGACAGAATATTACTTTTGGTTTTGAAGCAGTGACATGGAGACACCTTTAACGTGCAGGAAAAAGGTAAAAGCCAAAGGCTGTGAGGAAAGATAGCTTTGTTTAAAGATTTTTTCTGACCGAAATCTGGGAGGCTACCATAAGGAGTGGTGGGTTCTTCATCTTTTTGGATATTGAGAGTCTGTATACTTTATTTCAGGTAAATAAATGGGAAGCAGAATTACAGGAAGTGCTGCAGAAAAGTTTGGAATAAGGGATCATATATCTTGTTCTGGCTTTACTTAATTCACTTGTGACAACTACTCACTTACTGCATGCCTCTCAAGTCTGCTTGTCATATGCTTCTGATAAACAGCTAATGACTTTTTATAAATTGGAGTATTTTCTGCCAATAAATCAAATACAGATCTAGCCTCTTCTACAGTAGTTCCAATAAATGAGGTGGGTTAGCAAATCGAGGTGTATGAGCTTGAAGCAGCCATGAGTCTTCTTAAGTTCATTTGATGGAATCACAGAAAAACTACTGCAGSCATTCTAGACCATATCAAATATAATGTAAGGAATAGGACTTTTTTCTTCATGGGGAGAAAGAAGATTTTGAAGCTTATACTTAAGTAAAAGCTACTCTTGTTGTTCTATTGTAGTCTTGATAGTTAAAGTTTCTTAGCTGCAGTCTGAACATAGTGCATATAGATATACACTTGATTTATGGCACTGTTATGCCATCTTCATGCCAACTTTTTATGGAGTTGCACCATAAACTGCTACGAGCTTACTGCATTTGTCAGTATTCTAGATATTCCAGATAGATTCCACTTAGGTTGTCTTTCTCCCTGCCCCCAGCCCCCTTCTCTATACTCCACTTTAAAAGGCTTTTTGGCTTACTTTTCCTAAAATTTTTGAAGTCTAGGAGTAAGAATAGCATTTGAACATTTACATAATAAGGAGCAAATAGTTTAATAATTTATCATTGTTTCAGCCATACTGAAGTTCACAGTCTTGCAACAGTAATGCCAGTTAGAGTGAACTTAAATAATAATTTGATTTTTATCAAGAAATACTGAGGAAGCTTCTAACTCAATAACTGGTAGAGTGTGTGTCAAATAAAATGGGCAGTTGGCTTGACAAAATTAGCTACAGTATTAAACCACAGCCAGTTCTCTCTTCATGCATGCTTCTCCTTAGATTTATAATCTCTTKGACATTCAGTTGCAAGTGATTTTTTTAATAATTTTTTCACTGACGTCTCAGTATGATATAGGGTATTTTTAAAACAGATGTTCTTTGAACGATTTAGTCAGCTCCAGTTACTGATAAGAAATGGTTGAGACTCTTGCTTGCTTTGTGGAAAATATTTCTGAAGTAACAGAAACAGGTGCTTCTGCCTACAAAGCAGTCTTGTTTATCTCTTACAAAATAAATATTAAAAAAATCCTTGCCACCTGCTCAGCGTTGAGGGTTTAGTTTATTTTATTGATGCATTTTAAAAATTATTTTAATTGTTTTGGACAACCCGTAAAGATCCACTAGAGCTGTTTAACAGCAAAATAATGCCGCCAGAGCAACTGGGMAACTACTGGACAGGGCTTAGTCTGGACATTAATGTGTATTCATTCCATAGCCCTTTGCTATGACATTTGCAGAAACAATCATGTGGTTTTACTTGGAGGCAGAGGCAAGAGCATGGTGCTATTACTATGTCCTCCATGTGGACCAAAAGTGGCTTCTGAAGCCCTGCTTTGTTCTCTCAGGTGACACTGAGCGCAACATGGAAAGACTTGGTCTTCACAGATTTGTTTAGAGATGAGAAAGTATAATCCACCCCATCTTAACCCACTTTGATTGCATGGTGTTATTGTAACGCCTCTTGTTTCTCTTTTCCTTTGAAATAAGTCTACTCATCCTTCTTCATGAATTTCTGGGACTTTTGATCTATTTGCTGTTCTTATGTTTTACCTCTCCTTTCTTTCAGAAACCAAGAGAGAGCAGAACAGAGCTTCCCTTCTACCAYACAGTTCACTGCCATATCCATATGGGAAGTGCATAGAACGGCTTTTGAACTAATGCTTTTTCCTCTCTGTTCTGCAACATAAAGAGATTTGGTTTCTTTCTGCATAAATTAGGCTGTSTGTCTTGGGGATGGTTTATTATCCCATCCCATTTTTGGGGTCTTTGATCTGTTTTGTTTTGCTGTGTGCTCAGGGGTGGCAGCTGTCTCTGCCTCACCCTCCATCCTCCCTGGCTCTGGGACTGTSGTGATGAATGGAAGCTGAGCCAGGGATTATGGGGAGAGTTGGGGGAGAGAYGAGAGGCAGTGTCCTCTTTTCCAACAGGTGGTTAGACTGGACATGTGTGGCTGGTATCTCTGACCWGGGTCCTGCTATTTCTGGGTTTTGCCTGCWTCTTTTTGTTTTCTTTTTTTAGCTTTGTGCACTGTGACTGAGCTTGCYGGCTGGGCTTCTTTTATTGCTCTGYTGTTGGGGAGCCCAGAGTCAGTGGGTGCCCCACTAGGACCTGGGACCACCCTCATTTCCCACTGCGGGGGCTGCCCCTACCTTCCGTAGAGCCTGGATCCGAAGGACCAGCCAGTGCCAGTGAGAAAAGCCTGAGGAGCCTTGTACTGTGTTCTGGAGCCAGACTGCTACTGCCCAATCCTCACTGTGCCTCTGCCATTGCTCTGGGTTTGTGYTACACGGTAGCTTTTCACCCCCTGYTTGCTGGAGGTGCTGCCACTCCAGCTTGCTTCGCTGAAGGTTTCCTTCTACACCTCCTTTTTCTCTCTGGGAGGAAGCCGGGATCAGCTGCACCTGCAAGTTCCTAAAAGAAGCCTTTTCTCCATCCCTTCCTGCCGGCTGCTTCCACCGTCACCACCCGCTCCTCGGGCCCGCCCCACAGCGCCCCCTGCAGCCGCGGCAGAATCACCGCACCTGCCCTGCCCGGCTGGGAGCCACCAGCTCCCCTGCTGGCTGTGACTGGAACTGCACCAAGGGGAAAGCGCCTGCGGCCCAGAAGGGGTCACTGGGTTCCTGGTGCTGCTTGTGTTAATGACAGAGTTGTTGTTGTTTGTTTGCATTGTTATACACATGAGTAAAGAATTGGTATTCCTTTCCCCATCTCTTTGCCTAAAAGCCCCTAATTTCAAAATTATAATAATTCGGAGGGAAGGGGGTTATATTTTTCCATTCCCAGGGGGGCTCCTGCCTTCCTTAGTTGACATGTCTTTCAAACCAAGACACTGTGCCATAAAAGTTTTGAGAAGTTAAAGATACAAAATTTTTTCTGGTGAGTGCCTGCAATGAGTTGAACTCAGGTTATTTGAGAACTGAGACTCTGGTGTGTTCATTCAAAACCCATTCCTATTTTGAACATTCCTCATTTAAATTCAGAATAGAYTATTGGAAATTATCTGACCAAGAACTTAGAATAGCGATTGGACCACTGAAAAAAACTCAATGATTTGTTAAGGGATCATTTGTAAGGATATATATAAAATAAAACAATCTCCCTAACAGCCACAGTCAGTTTTCATATTTGGTATGTGTTTTGTTACATTGCTACAGTGAAACAGCCAAGTTAGAATAGCAGTAGCAGGAAATGTACAGATGCTTATGTTTAGCATAGTTCTGCAGAGCTCACCAAATTGTGCATCAGCTACAGGCAGCAGGAGATCACTCAATTAYTTTTCAGTGCTTTGCCAAATGTCTCAGAAGGAGGCTGGTAATATTTTGCAGGTTCCTTAAAGGATTCATCTCTGAGGTCTAGGTAGCTCCTCTGGTACCACAAAGGAAATACTATATTATTGGGTCCCAGCAGTGCAGAGAGCAGCCAGCATCCCATCATTTCCTGTTGCTGTCACTTGCTGCAGAGAAGTGGCGCTGACAGGTTACTGTAGAGAGCAGAGAGCTGTTGGTAAGCCTATTTGATTTTCAATTTTCTTATAATATGTGCAGTGTAGCTGGGTACCCTGCAGTCTCTTCTGTATTGTGAATAATTCCACTGAGTGTCATAGATGAATTAGAACGTAAAGATCCATCTCAAAGGATGAGATGTAACTGAAGAAGGAATGATTGCATTTGAGAAAAGAGGTTTTGGTGCATATGACTGTGTGGTGCTGTGACCTGGAGGCTGTTTTTTCACKGGCTGTTGATAAATATGTCTGTTGAGGCCAGCAAGGGCACAAACAAGTATTAACACAAGGAGAGGGCAGGAGACCAAACCACCCCTCTTTCTCCTTCTGAAAACAAGGGAACATTCTGCCTTTATCTCAGCAGAGGATTTGGTTTTTGAACTGCATACTGTTATAATTGCTGAGAGCATATGCATTCTGCTTGCTTCACTGTATGAGCCCTCTGAGCTTCATGTTTGCACTAGAGATATTTTTCTTCCTGGTGGCTAAAACTCAGGTTACAGAGTCTGAGCAGCAGCTTCACCACCTWTGTCTACCATGCATCACTTGGTGACCTGGACTTTAGGTGAATCCCCACTCTTGGGGGCCTCTTGGTGACCTGGATTGTGCCAGAGGGGGCCTCTGTCTGTCTGTGCTTACTGTCTTGAAGATGCACAGCAGATGCCTCTTACAAGCTGCTGTTATGATGGGCCACTGCTATTAATATTTGCTTCTCTGCCCCATTTTTGACCTCACACTACTATGCATTTTTAAGACTATAATAATGTCAGAAGGCTGATTTCATTGCAGGACAAAACAGTGGAAAAAATGGGGTCAGAGTGAAAGCTTTTATTCCAGTATAAATATCTGAAATAACACAGGGACTCCTAAATCTTGACAATGCATTTCTCTTTCCATGTGCTTCCTTTTCTTTTTAATAAAACATGCTCTGTTCCCAAATTCCTGCTTCTGTGATCGAAGTGTTAGAATTGGATGAGCTACACGTTAACCTCCTGAAAGATTAATGATCCTCTAACACAGATTTTAATGGCTCATTAGTGTAAAAGGAAGGGTTGCTGGACTGGTGGGACATAAACATTATTCATACTCAAAAATAATATCTTGCTCTGAGTTCACTTGCTAACTCCCTCTTGGCAAAAAGGGCAAAGTGCAGCCATTAAAAGGWAGAAACCAAGAAAACACAGACAAGTGCTTCTGACCTGAGTGATATGCASGCAAACTCCTCACTGAAGGAGGTTAGATTGTTTTACAGGTCTGAGTGGGTGCAATTCTCTGGGATTAASTAGAGCTACTTGTCTTTACAGCAGCAGAAAAAGTAACATCAAATGTTTAATAGTGTGATACACAGTTTAGAGAAAACAAGTCTACACCCATCAGTTAATTTTATTGAACATTTGAACCATCCATATRTTTTCTGATGTCTCCAGCTCACATTGTGACAACAAAGGAAAACACCTGGATAGAAACAATGAGATCTAGTCTAAAAATGAAGCATTGGAGATGGGTTTGAGTCTGAACTGTTTGCTTTGCCTGTTTCTCCTGTGGGCATCCCCTGTGTGCATCTGACTCAAGCCCCTTTGGCAGAGGTACGGGTGTAGATGTTTTAAAGCCTACATTGCCTGTAACCACTGATGAGCTAGTCACCACTGGCTATGCACCAGGAGCTGGTGTAAAAGAGTTTGTTCGGCATTTCTGTCTGCTGAGAGCTGCCTGAGTTAACCTGGTTACTTCTCTGATATCACTGTTTAACTCTAGAGACACCCTTGTAACATTTCCTCTGGCAMTTTGGACGAGGTTCTTATATGTTTGACACCTCCTTTGACATTTTGGGRAAACTGGGGGAAAAAAATGCCCTGCAGATCTGAGCTGTAAGTGCCTCTGGAGTGGGAATAGGGTTGTGATACTTAAGAGTATTCATGTCTTGCAGGTACTCAGCAGCATTACTTTAATTTAGGTTGTAATTCATTCAGGAGTAATTAACTTTTTGCTTACCAATATGCTTCAGCTTAGAAATCGCTTATTTAGGTTTTACCTGCATTTGGACCAGTGATCTTGATTAAATAGYTCTTCCCTGATTTCTAGTGCAGTTATTCATTCAGGAAGAGTTTTTCTAATATAAGTATCTTAAAATGCCATAATTCATTTTTAGTACAGTCAATRATGGCAGTTCATGATGAAGGCTCAACAATTCTTCTTCTCTACCTCCCCCAGTGAATCTACATTTATGTACATATTCTCTTTAATAGCTTTAATAGCTCTTTGTCATGTGAATATTTACACTGAAAGGGTTTTTCATTGAAAAATTAGTTCTAATTGACAGTACTGCCCCTTTACKTACTTACATTATCTGCTGTCTTTTTTTTTCCTTTCTGCTGGTCTTCACTTCAAATTTCAAGTATTTGTAGCTCTGGTTCATGTTTCTTCCTCAAGGTAGATAATAGATGCAGACAATAAGTTGTGGTGGGTTAAGAATGTTTCTTTAACCCCTAATCACTAATATAATTGATRTGTCTGAGGCAATTTTAAAACAAATATGTTTAACTCATGAAAAAAGTCTTCCTGAAATACTATTTTTTTCTATCCTGTTCATTTCAAGGATCAGTAAAAGCAGAGGTTGCAGGTAAATAACTGTTATTTTAAAAAAAAGAGTGCATGATAGGGATGAATGCTTTTTTGAGAAGTTGCAGTAGGATACAGGATGACACATGGAGAGCCAGTGAAAGGAAGAGGCAATGCACTTATCTGACTGAATTCATATTTCTTGTAGTTTCTTACACCTAAGTTGGCTGTTGAACCTTGTTTTGTAGTCAGTGGAGAGAAACAGGAGATTTAGCTTGTAGACAGCTAAAATAGATCAGATGAACCAAACCTTAAAAAGCCATTTTCTGTGTGTTTACAGGGAGATCCTTGAGTGACCACTTTCAGAGCATGCATTTACTGAGGCRTCCCACCACATGAGTCTTGATGTTACCCGGCTCAGTTTTAGAGCAGTGGCTGTGATAAAGGGAACGTGCTCTGTTCCAAGTGGATGTGGCTCTAGCATGGGTCTCTTGCACTGAGCTGATGCCATGAGGTCTGATTTATGGCTGTGCAGGAAGGCAATGCTGTGTCCCATGGTTGGAACCTCAGTGATACTTCTTKATCAGGTGACTCAGGTAGCTGGCTGAAATTAGGTGGATAAATCTCAGTCCAGCATGGTCAGTGTGTCTGTTTGGCTACTCCTGTTCCATGAGGAAAACTGAGAAGCCRTGGTTCTGATGAGGAACAAGAAAAAAAAAAGTTTGAACTATTCATGTGGGCAACTCATGGTAAAACTGCAAAGCATCAGGAGAGAACTGCCAAGGTCTGACTTTTTTAAAATGAGGGATGAGTTTTCAATTACTTGAGGGGATGCCCAGAAATAAGAATGTCAGTCTTTGGAATATTCCTGTAATTTCAAACAGTTATTCTTTTAGTACAGAGGTGGGGGTTTTTAATCRTCACCATTATTAATTTAMTATGTGCACTGTGTCTGTATCTGTTGCTTAAAAAAATCCTGTTCTTGGAAGAGYTTAATTATTTGTTTCCTCCTTTTTTCTCTTTTTTTGCTATCATCCCCTGTGCTATCAATCCCTGCATACTTTTTTTTTCTTTTTTTCTTTCTTTCTTTTTTTTTTTTTTTTTTGAACACTGAATCTATTTGTGTATCTTAAAGTTTATTGATTTTTGTCAGTAGACCTGATAAATAAAGCTGGTCTCCAAATGGAATTTCCACAGATATTAAAATAATGATGGTATTGTGTCTAAATTTATTTTCCAAAGACTTGTGTTCCCTCCAAAATACRAGCTGTGTAGATAAAGAGAGCTTATGGCAGATGGCTGAAATTACATTTTCCTCTAAGAAGTTCAGAGTTAGCTAAGGAAATGTAGCTCTTAACAGAATGGTGGAGACACTGCTASAATTGATTGCTATGATGTTGGCCCAGGAGATCAAGCTGACTGCACTGTGTAATTAATACATTGCAATGAATGATGATATCTCTTAATAGGAGGAACTTGTGCTAACCATCATTATCAACACTGCATTTTCAATTTCAGATTGTGGTTAACTGATTTGATATTAAATTCCCCTTTACTTTTGTCCTGCACTGCAGAGATTAATTGTTTTGTGGCCAGAGATCAACAGAATATTGATCCACAAGTCAAATCTGTCTAGCCACCTTTTACACGCTTTTTGCTTACTACATGGCGGAGTAAATTAAACTGATCTGCTACTGTAAGCTGCTATTTCAATATAAATCTCTCCTTTTATCTTAAGCTCTTTATCACARTTTTAACAGTGAATTCTGCTCACTCAGTTACCCCTGTCTATTCAGATTCACTGGTCTTAGAATCCTTCATGCCAGACAGTATCTGCTTCAGTAGGATTGGAATAATTTAGCAGCTTTGAAAATGCTACTGTCATTTATTCTAGGAGTCAGCTGTCTTGGAAGGACCCAGGAAAGGCCAAAGTAGTTTGCATTTATTGGCAAACTATTGCTTGTGTTAGTACTGACTTTTAATTTAACTGCAAAGATGAGAAAGTAAACATTATTTTGGAAACTTCAGTCAACAGAGATTGTTGAGAATTTTTTTTCTTATTTAAAAAAGAATAAACCAAATGTTAAGACTGGAATTCCAAATTAATTAAAAAAACAAACAAACAAACAAAAAAAAATAAGCTAATGCTCTAAAAGGTTGGAATATCCTCAAAATGCTTTGAAGACAAAGCTGGTCACTGGACACACATATTTACCAAATTGAAATAGACTGTTCCATGAGCAGAGGACCAAAGTGCATTTAAAAAATGGCAGAAAAAAAAGCTATCCAACAATATCCATCTYGGGAAAAATAAAAGATCTGTCTTTAAGTCAGAACAGTGACAATTCAAGAAAATTCTTGCATGAATCCAGAAGAATCCAGTTTGTGTGTCTTATGTATTGCCAAGGAGGTTTGTGAAACCAGGCCTGCCCCTACTTAGAGAGGAACTTGTGAATAAATCAAACTTAATCAAATAAATCAAAACCCACACTTTTACCAATGACAAATGTCACCAGAAAGAATCAACATAATTCTGTGAATTGTGCACCTATATTCCTTTGCAATTACTGCAAGAAAGGCTTGGAAATAAAAAAGACTATTTCCTTCAGAATTCTTTTCCTTGAGAAGTCTTTGACAAAAAATTATGGGAAAGTCCAAATTTGGTCCCTAAATAAACACCACAACCCATCTAGAAAAATGCAGAAAAAATGAAAACAGTTTCTGCTGTAGACCATATACAGTGTATCGTGGAAGGGAACAAAACACCAGTGCCCACTGGTTTTAATAGAAATGTAGCTGACTTGCCCTTACAGAAAAATGTGTTGCAACCCCACCTGTTCATATAATAAAATTAGTGATAGGAAGGGGACTTCATTATTGAGAAGTGTAYCAATTAAAGCTATTATAAAATTTAGAAGTTTCTAAACTCAGAAGCATGAGGTCTATTTTAAAAAATAGATCTTTCATGATATATCAACATGACCTGTAATATGGCTGATAAACCWCACTATTTATTCAGCTTTTGCTAAACATTGATTCTTTATACAAAAGCGTGATGGAAGGATAGTGGTGTTGCTTATCAGTTCTCAGTCTTAGCAAGACTTTGCAGATGTGACACCAATTAATTTGTATAAGAATTGTAAAAAATGGTTTTGCTGCTGATTTTGACTGAAGACATTATTAATGAAGCSTTTAAAAATACTTTGCAGTGCAGATTAAAGATGAAAATCCTACTTCTGGGTTCCATAATTCTGTATTAAGTGTTTTGTACATATGCTTTCGGGCAGGTTGGTCAAAATATTCCACCGGTACTGAAGTATTTTGGAGTTAATCTAAGAAAATTGCTAGTAAGGAAAAAAGATTTGACCAAGGTTTGAATACAGTAACATTTCAAAATTTGTTAATGGTTTTAGAAATCTTGAACAATTATTACTTTGATATTCTTTCTAGCAGTGCCTGTGCCTTTATTAGTAGGAACAATGAGTAATTATTCTGCCTCATTTAGATCACAAGCATCAGTAGCTGTCTCTCCCTTCATTCTGAATCAAAGTTTTCTTGCAGGTAGAAGAGAAAAAGTTTATTCCTCTGCAAAGATAAGAAAACTTTTTAAGTTCTTTAGTGCATTCCTATAATGTGCAAAAGTTTTAAAATTTTCAGTATTGTCAAGTCTTGTGATTTTTGTAAATTATTGGGGGGTTAATCATCATAAGATTTAATATTATCTTTGGATTTTGAGATCTGGGACTTTGGGACTTGTATGAAAATCCTGGCTTGTACCAAAGGAATTTTTTTTTCCCTGGGGGTTTAAAGTGCAGCTCCCCTAGCAGACCCATGTTGCTCAAAAAGAAAGTAAAGGCACTCCCTTCACTTTTATTTCATGCTGTTTGGTCACAAGAGAGGAAGAACAGAAAGCAGAGCCAAGCTTGATCATTTAAGAACAAATGCTAACTTTCAACATGTTCAGTAAGAAAACAACTCTTTCAACTCACTCTGACTTCTCTGTRGTGTCTCTCTGGTGGACAATACAGGTATCTTCTAGAGGAGGTGAAAAAACACTATAGGAAAAGTCTAGTCTTGAGGCTGGAGATTCTCACCTGCATCAGGGAAGCTCACTGTGGAAGGATGTGGGGAGTGTGAAACCACTGAATACCAGAAAGGCCATCTCACACTTCCTGGAGGAATCTATGCTGATGATTAGCAGCAGTACTTTAGGACAGTGTCTTTTCTAAAACGTCAGTTTACATGTGTAAGATGGTTGCTGTGGTGTTGTACTTCCCCAGCATGAACAAGTGCTACTTCCAAATAACTCTGTTTTCCTACAAAACTCAAGGCAGCAGAAAGGGGCACTATGTCATCTCAGTGACATTTTTATAATCATTAACATTTCAACTTGAAATTCTCAGTAGAAGAAGAGAGGCTCAGTTGCTGAAATAGAAGTGTCCACAACACTGATTAGAAGCTGAAAGGATTAGCTTGATGTCTCTGATGTTAATGCTTGCTGAAATGAAAAGGAAAAAAATGTTCAAAGGCCCAGAYGTAATGTACCTGATTTCCTCAGACCTATCAAAGTGTTAGCATCAATAACCAAGTAATGGCTGCTTTATAGTTTGAATTTTCTGACCCAGAGTTTTCAAAAGGCTAATAAAAAGCCACRCTGCTAAGACAAAATTTTAGGTTGAAATGACTATAAAATAAAATAGTAATGATAGAGCAATTTGTCTCAGTCTCAGAGTGGATGTTAAACCTGTAACTGCGCCAGTCTTGAAGAGCAAGCTGGAAAAAAAATAAGTAGCATGTTTTAGTGTGCATAGCTAAGCATGCTAAAAAGCAAGGATTGCACAGGGGTGACATTTTTTTGAAATGCTTTTGTTAAATCTCTACTTCTCATGGAAAATTCCCCTTTTGCTCTACAAGAGGATCTTGAACACTATTAAAGTCTAGGCTGTTGAAAACAGGCACTTTAAAGATGTTGATTGCAATGTCCTTGTGAGTGTAATCTCAAGCTTCACATAGGCTATATTTTAGGCTTTAGTCATGCAAATAATTGTTCAGCTATTTAATTATTATGTATACATCAGCCATCATGGAACTGGAAGTAGAATTCAGAAAATTGAAACTCTGTTTAAAAAGAGGAGAGTTTTGGCCTATAAGAATGTGATAACTCACTCACTTGAGCCATAGAATCATTGTCAAAATTACCTTCATTTCTGTACCTGCTTCAAGTTTCTGTAGTATTGACAATAAGTCYTAGGGAAGGGAAACAAATTATATTGCTTATACTGCAGCTCAAGTACTTTGGATTTTCCCACTTTAATTTTTGGGCAATACATGCATACAAGTATAAAGGTGATCTTGTAGAAAAGGGTTTTTCTCAGATGTGATGAACACTTTTGTTCTTTTCCTGTCTGGAGCTTGAAAGTCTTCCATCTACAAAACAGAGTGCAGGAAGGCAGTTGGTTAAATTATGCACAATTTTTGGAAAACAAGCTTCTGCAGCTTGTATGTCAGATAATGCCATCAGCACCTCTGGAGATTGCACCTGCCTTTCAGGTTATAAAATATCACAGTGGGACTYCTTTGGATCTCCCTGGACACAGAGARGATGTACCAAAATTTGAATTATCARAAATCRTATCTTCAGCTATAAAAATGTGAGTTTTGAAGACTGCGGTGTCTCTGAGTTATTATCCCCTATTCTACACACAGAAGCCAGGTCACATACTGCCAKCTGTACCTTCTTTTTTCCTTTTTWATTTGGGGTTACATCCAAAAGATTTATTTTCCCTTCATAAATGTAGTCCATGGAACACTCAAGTACACTTCTTCACAAAGGACAAATAATGTGAAGTAATGGGAAGAGAAATCCTTTAACCTTTCCTTTCACAAAGCAGATTATTTTCCCTCTTGTTGAATAATTTTTTGTATGTATAAACCACGTTTATCTAGTTGTGTACTGTGGTGTTTATTACAGTGGAACTGAGAAGTGATTTCTGCCTTTGCAAGGCCAGAATTTGTGGTGCAGCCAAGTCTCTTCTCCTACTCCATTTCCCACACCATCTTTCTAGGTGGCTTCTCTAAAATACTGCTTGAGAGTTACATTCTTCATTTTCTTAGCTTGTCTAACTTTTAAATTTCCATTATGTTAGTTGGCTGTTTTGTCCATTTCTTTTCTAGCTTGCAATCTCAGTGTATAAGGAAACTTCACTGAGATTCATACACTTCATTGACACTGAGGCTTTGCAGGCCAGTTTTCTGTAACACTGTAGGAGAAATAAAGCCCCCCAGTTATAATGAAAGATTACAGAACACAAATGTTCTTTCTTAATGTGTGTCCTGTGGCATTTAGTCATAGTTAGTAAGYAYTRTGTCCATTCCACTGTCTTTTATGTGCCTTTTGTCAGCTCTATTAAGTAGACAAGGTCCCTTGTTAACCGGCAGCCAAGGTCATCCCGTATTGAATGACAACATAAACTTGAACGTCAGATAGGCTGGAAATATTGGAAAATTTCCTTTGAGAATGACAAGATCTGTTACAATAGGCTAAATTTCTGGTTTGATTTTATTTCAGTCTGATCAGTGGCACAKCACATAAAATGAGAACTGTCTAAGATGCTAATWGTAATRTATTTAGAAATATATAGAAATAATKTAGCCCAAACACTTATTGYTCAGCCTAAAACTCTGAATAAAATTTCCCTTCCATTTTTTTTTTTTGTTTGTGTTGCTTTCCTTTCCACTGATTAACTCACATTTTCAATGCCCCTTCTTCACCCCATGCAGAAAGTCTGGAAATAGCTGTTGGGTGAGTCATGGGCTTCTGGCATGAAAAAAATTGGTCTCTGATATTAGTGTGYACAGGGAGGAAGATGTGCTGAGAAGCTGTATTTGAGTTATAAGATCAGTGGTAGTTTTCAGTCATTCTGTGATGCCCATAAGGGGATGGCTTGTCCACAAATTCAGCTGAGWTCACCTGACTCTTGGCTCCAGTAAGCCATTGGCAACTCTAATGTTTTTTCTCCCCTGCCCCCCTGCCCCCAAAATGATGAAAAACATGGTAGAGCAGTAAGAAGATATTTAAAAGTGAAAGTTCAAATTTTATATATTCAACTGTCCAAAAAAATGTATTTTTAAATGAGGTCACTGCTTGCATGATTTGTTTCACAGTGAAACTGTACTACAGAAAGGACTCTTAATTTTTACATGAGTTGACATTTTTACCAAGTTTGAGCCTGCCTAGCTGTGGCATTGGAAATACTTTTTCTTTACTTTGTTTTCCTAAGAACTCAGAAAAAAGCTTTTAGCTTGGTCAGAAAAACCCTAACAAACCCTCAAAAAAAAAAAAAAACAACTCAAAAAAACCAACCAAACAAACAAACAAAAACCCCAAGCCCAAAAACAAAGAAAGAAAACCCACTTCTACTCCCTCCTAGTTTTTTGACAATAAAATTCAAAATTTATTCTCCTCCTTTCTCTGTACGATCATAAAGGATCTGGATGCTTCAGAGCGTCTGTTCTTTCTGCTGCCTTTATGAGTTTCAATAGCACTTTTATTCGTATGTTATTTTAGATGGAGAGCCTAGATGCCCTCAGTGTCATACAGATGATCTCAGGAAGAAGCTGGGCTTTYCCAGCAATGTTGAGGTGAGGGCTCTTCCCTTGGCCAAGCTTTACTTTGGGGCCCCTAAACCCAGAGCATAAATGCAATAGGTTGAAACTTTTCACATTAAACTCGTGAGTATGAAATCCTCCTGCTGCACCTTTCCTTTCATTTAGTGTTTAGTGTGTTTAGCTTTGGAACAATTTATGGGTGAAGGATGCCTGATACAGAAAACAGGCATCTTTTCATTCCGCAGCTGTGGCTGCAAATTGGTATTTATAGYGCCTGTAAATTGATAAAAGAGATATGGAAAACCAAGATCCTCTCTATTATCTCCATCCTCTCAGTAGGCTACTTAGTTCAAGCTGGTTGAACTGCTTTCTTTTTTTCCAGGAAATATGGTAGGCCTAACCCCTTTAGAAGAAGCCTTGGGGAAAACAAACATTTTTTGACATTTATGTCAGCTTTTTCCCTAGTAAGCTGACATAAAGGAGTAGTACTTTCTCATACAGCTGCTCTTGCTGGTTTGCAAGAACTGGTGGTTCTCAACATGCATGTTGWAAAAAGTGTGACTCCTGTGTTTCCAGCCTCTGCTCGTAATCAATGTGCTGCATGATCTCTCAATTTTGCTCTCATTATAGGAGGTTACAGGGATAGAGAGAGCCAAATGTTGTGGCAGTGTGTCTGTCAAGGTAACTCAAAGACTAAACAAGCAAACCAGAAAATGATTTGAAGCGCTGGGACATTGATCATCTGTATTGCTCAATTGTTTGTTCTTCCCATGGCCCAGCTTGGTGGTAGTTCAACTACTTTGCTCCTAGGTAAATAGAGAGGGCTGGTGCTCAGCAGTGTTTGGTTGAGCTGCTTGGACTTGCTGTCCTCACAGTCTGAGCCAATGCCCAGAACTTTTCAGATGGGCACTGGATACAGCTGGCCTCTGACCTCTGAGAGTAACACACCAGCAAGCAAGCTGCTGGCTTTCCTCAACCCCCTGCATGAGCATCCTGAATGATCATTACCTTGTGCACTTAKGAGTCTGCCTGGTCCTTCATAGTAGGGGTAATAACTATACCAATGCAATATAATCTGCACCAGCACAGTGTAATTCAGCATCAGAGGAATCTTGTCTCATTGACTTCTGTAGATTTCTTATAGGCAGAACCGTGTTTTCCTTTGGCTTTGGAAGAAGCTGTAGCACTGCAGATCCTACTGAAATTGAAATAATTGCAAAATGAGTTGTATTTTGAATGTCTGGAAGCCTTTGCAAAGATGCATCCTTAAACAAAGCACTACAGGCAGCTGCTGCACTGCATGGACAATACCTCAGCAGGATGAGTAATTCCTTAGTYTTTTATCCTACTCCACTTCAATGAAAAATCAGCCTGCCACACTGGTGTCWTTTAGAAAACTSAGTATAGTGAGTTTTAAGGCCTTGTTTCCTGTCTTAGCAGGGGTACAGTGATGAGTTTCTACATGGTACCAATTATTGCACAGAGGTGAAAAAACCCTAAATACTGAAAAGAAACATTATATTGCTTTTCAATAAATATTTATTTTCATGGCTGAGAAAATAAAATTAAGATATKCATTGAATATCGATGAATCTGAGGCAGAGTACATAATTCCTACACTCACTCATGAGCAAAGCAGGGCAATGATGAAGCACCATTCTTTACTAAATTTTTGCTTTCCACCACTCAAGGCTGAAAGCAAATTTTCAGTTTATTTGTAAACAGCCTTGTTAGGGTATATATACACTGAGCATATCTGTTGCTTCAGTTTTGCCTTTCATTAGTTTATCCATCTGGCCAACCTCAAAAGAAGAGGTCTAGTCAAGCCCCTGGACATTTAGTGATAGCTGCATGACTTTTAGACAGCTCCTTTTTTCTTAGTGTCCTCTCTGTTCACTCTCTACTATACATCTGTACTCAAAAGGAAAAAAAATATAAATCAAAAGATTTTTTGAACTTTYCATCCCTGGCAGTGTTCAAGATGGGATGAGGCTCTGAGTAACCCTGTCTTGTGGAAGATTCCCTGCCCATGGCAAGAGAGTTGGAACAAGATATTTAGGGTATCTTCCAAGCCAAATCTATGATACTATGATTCTATGCTTGCAAAAAACTGAAATGCTACCTTTTTTTTTCTGGTATTTTATATGGTGGCTTCTTATGTATTTTTTTTTTCCTATGGGAACTAGGTAACATTATTTCAGTTTTTGCTGTCAAAAATCCCATTTTGATCTTGTTCTTAAATTCAGTAATGGGTCTTTTTCTTCCAGATAGAAAACCGAAGCTGTTGTTATATAAGCTACAACTTTTCTTAACATTTGTTGCTTTCTGATAACSCTGATAATCCCTGGGTCTATAAAGTATATTTGGTTTTTTAGAACACCTGTTTTTAGGGGCCAGAACACAAAAGCACAAGTGTTGGCCATCATCCTCCCAGCTGCATGCCAGAGCATCTTGTTTGACTATCTCTGAGACAGAAGAAGTGAAAATATTCAGTGAGGCATTTGCAAGTTGTTCACTACAGATTTGGAAACTTTTTATGTCTCCTGTGAAAACATGTGGAACTGATTGATTTTGTTCTATCCAAAGGAGCTGCTACAGTTAACTGTGGGATAACAGATATAATAATTTACTCTCTTCTAGTGTGAATGTGTGATATCCTATACGCCCTTAAAGAGTGAAAAATACCTGGTGAATTACTTCATTAGTAGGGATCTGGCTGTGAACTGRCGATGTGTGAGCAGAATGAATCAAAACCTTTCCAGAAATTATCTGTTGACAATTAGTCATAATGTGTACATGATGGCTGCCTCTGATATTCTTGTGTGAAAGTGTTATCGGGAGTAGAATGATCCAAAGAACTAAAGGAGCACAGGAAACTAAAAGAACTTGGCTTCATGCAGATTTGCATCCCATGACTGTTTGATTTTGGTGTGTCTCTGTGAGATCTGAGTGAAGCTTTCTCATGGTTAGTACATCGGGGAGAGGAAAAAGGAATTCCATCCCCCTTATATTTTCTAGCACCAAYGACATCTTTAGTTCCTGCATCACCATACTGTTTGCTTGGGACGTTAATAGGTTCTTCCTTCTCTGCTTCATCATCTGCTTGATGATCTRCTTGATCACTGCTACAAGTGTTGTACATACAGATTTTTTCAGTTGTTGACTTTTCCATAAAAGTGGTTTTGAAACTAGTTAGTTTCAAACAGAAAAACTAATCCAGAAAAAGGACAAAAATACAAGCAGGGACAATGCAACTGCCTAAGGTCCCCCAAGAACTTTTTCTGCCATGGCAGCCAGGGTGACAGCACAAAGGTGTAGTGGCCTGGCTTCAAGAATACAATTGAGACAAAGCTGACGGACAGTGAATGGGGAAAGGTGGATGCTGAAAGATGAGATTTGCGGCAGTGTTCAGTAGACTAAACTGGGAATGGCTAAACCAGCAAAGAGGGAGTGCCAAAGGGGCTGCTGTATCCAGTAAATCACCTGTCTCCTTGATTTCGATGTCACTACAGCCAGGAACATGAGTGAAAAAGTGTGTAAAAAGCAAACTGTAGGGAAGAACAAGCCACTGCCTGCTTTTGGCAGCAGAGATCTTTAATTAGAGCATTCTCTGATAACATGTATGTAGGCATGATTCCTGAATTTCCTGGATGGAATTCAACATTCTACTTCACAGTAGAAGGGTTGAACTAAAGCATTTTGCTGAGGTGGAGGGTTCTAGGCTARTGTTGGAACCAGATGCCTCCGTTATTCAGCTGAAAAGCTGTCTCTTGCACTCTCAGCAAAGAATCTGTCAGCTTGCTTGCTGTCAGCTGTTGCCTGTCTTCAGTAACACAACTTCAAGCACCTTCAGAAAGCTTAGTTTCCTGATAAGCCATAAACAAATAAACTCTATGTAGGAGACATGGGAAAAGTTGTCAAGTTCTTTTGCACATAAGCCCTTAATGCCTGCACTTTGGATAACCTAGTGCTTCTTCAGATTTCATGTAAGGTTTCTGCACAACAATTATCTASTGAGTGAGACTGAAGGAAGGAAGAAGTGATTATTCTTAGTTTTTTGAAGAACAAAAAGCATATCAAGCAAATTTTCATCGATAAAACTGAAAAATTTCCAAAAGAAATATAGTTTTTAAGAAGCTAAAAATAATAGAAAGTGCACTAAAATGATTAGACTAAATAATATATCTTTTAAGGATGCAATTATTGATAAAAATCTAAATATTTTAAGTATCCTGCTTCTATGTTTACCAATCCCTTTTGCTTATGCTATTTCTCCTTGGAGCTTTAGGCAATTTAATTTTTCTTACTTACTATTTTAGCTCTAATGGGATACAGTGAGTTTTTGGGGCAACATGATTCCACCTCAGGGAGCATCTGTGACTAGAAGAACTTGCAACAGCTGAACCCACTGACCCTTAAAGTTAAGGCCTATGTAGGCAGTTATAAATCTGTAATTATGTCACTCAGGAAGACTAAACATTWAGAGAGATTGTCCAGAACCACAGAATCAAGAGCAGTCAGGAGTAAAACCAATGTTTCCTGGATCTAAGTGCTGTTTACTATTCTATTGCAAGTGGATATTCAGTATGCTGAATATCAGGTTTAATTAACCTGGTTGGTATTTATAGTTAGCATAAAGTATTTTTGGCACTACTCAGTGAAGAACTGTGCAAGCGCAGGATACTGCACAACAAATGTTTAGCAGGTGAAACCACAATGCCACCTGTAACAATACATGCAGTACTGTAGACATCAAGCACATACAGTCTACATATTCAGTGTGTTACATACCTAATTAGTCAAAGGAAATTGCATCTGATTATTGGCATGGCCATATAAATACATGAAAAATTCTGCATCTATGCATACAAATAACATCAGTATTAAAAACATTAATATAACATTTGCTTTAGCATTTTATCTTTGAAAATTATGTCTCCTGAAAAAAMCCCAGTGTTTGAAAGACCACATCTTCATAACACTTCCATGAAGCCTGAATAATTTATTCCATCAAATCTATAGAACTGGTGTGGTATGTCTGAGACTTGGAATCATAAGAAGACTACCTAAGGAATATAATTTTGCTAGACCAGTCTAATCTTTGAGTTATTAGTGTATRTTGTAATGGGTCTTGCTGGGAACAGCGGTCTACTGAAACCATCAACTCATTTTTATGAAGTTTTGTATCCCAGAAAAGTGGTCATAACTAAGTGATACTTCTATCTTGACTGAGTTTGCACTGTCATTGAAAAAACCAATTATTATTCACACAGCTATAAATTACTRGGAAAGATATAATGTTTCAAACTGTACTGTATGATAAATTGAGCCTGAAAAATCCCTGGATTCCATTTTATGAAAAGGCTTACAGGGACTCACAGAGACAACTGAATAAATGAAGGACTTAATGGTGARGATGAGGATGGATTGACAGGGCAATAAATGAATACTGCTATGCTTATCATATGATCTTGCTGCTCCCAGCAGTATTTCAGAAGTTTGGTAGAGTATTCACTTAAGGGAATTATGATATCTTTAACATATTATAATACAGTTTATATTGTTTTCATATGGCTATTATGAATTTGCATTTCAGAGTTACTGCTGTCATCTTTAGACTTCATCTTGCAAAGAATGAAACCAAAAATCTGCTGGTACTGCATCCAGGCCTATTTTCAAGCATGGTGTTAAAAAGACACATAAAGCCAGTCAGCAGTGCATCTTCTCTACGAGGCTGTTTCATGCCATATCAAATTGACATTGTGCATTGAATTATTAGTGCTGGTGTCTGTTGTGTKTTTAGAGCCTTATACATTCTTAATGAGGGCTTCATTCCTTGAATAAATCTATACCTGGGTAATTGTGTGATTTCTGCAGAGGTGAGCCACTCTGATTCATGGCCTTTCTGAAGAAGTGGGAACTAGGYTTTCAGCAATATCAGGGACAGGAGGAACATGAATGGATATTGTTGGGTTATCRGTTTCTCCTAAATATTTTTTATGATGTGAATGAACACACAGGAAGCTAAAAGATGAATCACCAGTGTGACAATCTTTCTGGAAACAAATTATGCCCCTACATGTACACTGCTACCGAATATAACTTTGTACAGACAGATTTTTCAATTCTTATTGACGGCAATTCCAAGGCACCTTGTAACAGCACATGCTAACTGGAGGCAATAAATTAGTAAATAAAGTAAAATTTGATTTTTGCTCTGCAATCCTTCAGATGCCAAGTTAATTGAGATTAAGAGATTATTTCTACTGTATATTACWTTCATTTTTCATACTGAAGTACTTTTCCTTTGTGCATACCCATGGGTAATGCAGTCTTAAAGGTTTCCACAGTGTGCTTTAATATCACCTGTGTATGAGGGTTGACTAAAGTGAGAGGCATACAAAGAAAGGCCAGCTTTAAAAGAATTTTTTTTCATTTTGGAAACAAAATGATGGCAGGTAATTCTTTGTRGATTATTAGTAGCTGAGTGATTAAATGTGCTGTTTATCAATATGTCAAGCAAGATTGGAATGGCAAGTGTGAGGTTTGGAGTACTGAAGCAGTACTATGAAGTGCTCAGAAAGGGCTCTTCATTTCCCAAATGCTGAAGATTATCAGGAAAGCGTCAGTGAAATCAGTTTGGAAAAGTCACAGTACTTTGAGGGGAAGGAGGAACTATGGCATTGATACAGGGGTTTCACACTGATTCAGAGCARGCTGTACATCTGTTCTTTGTATTCCTTTGAGTCCATAACAGATCTGCCAAGGATGTCAGAGGAGGTTTGTACAGAGACACTACAGGTAGAACAAGGCCTTAATGTAGTAGTTAAATTTATTTGTTTTGTTAGATTTAACTGGATAGATGTAACCTTATATTGTCATTTAAAAGCTACATTAAATCTTTTGGTCTCCTTCAGTAGTTATTGCAAACAGGGAAGGTCATCCAGGGAAAATTTATTCAAGTTTCTYAGGCATCTTCTGTTCAATTTGGATCATAGAATGATTTGGATTGGAAGGGACCTTAAAGATCATTTAATTCCAACCCCCTGCCATGGGCAGGGATACCTTCTACTAGGTCAGTTTTCTCAAAGTCCCATCCAGCCTGGCCTTGAGTACTTTCAGGAACTGGGCACCCACAGGTTGTCTGGGCAGCTTGTTCCGGTGTCACACCACCCTCACAGGAAAGAACTCGTAACACCAGAATAATCCTGGAAGCAAATTCTCCTCTGCTGCTTCAGAACTATGGAATWACTATTCTTCTATAATTTCTCCAAGGCAAGACCTAAAGTGTTCTCTCAAGCACCTCCAACTTCTTTTGCAGTCAGTGGTGAACATCAGAGGTTTTCAGAGGAGTCCCATGTGTGTTTTGGGGTTTTCTTCAGGTAAATAAAAGGAGGGGGTGGCACTACAGTGGTGTCTGGAATCTTGTTCTGGAGCATATGTGACAGCAAATGGCTGTACATAAAGTATCTCTGCCCATTTTCTGTTTTTCAGGGAATGCCTCAGTTAAACTGGATTCAGTCTGGAGACAGAAATCAGACGCCGGGTCCAGTCCTGACTGGTGCCACAGGRGATGGGGTAAAGACTGCACAGGGAAGCTACCAGTGCCAGTCACAGGRCACTGTTCCAAGTCTGTAAATCTGGACTCCGCTGTAGTCTGGGCCTAGGCCTAATAGAAGTCTTCCAGACAGAGGGCAGGAAAGATTTTGGAGTTTGCAAGGGTTGGGGATCACCCTCAATAAGCACTGGCTTAATTGGCTCTGGCCACCCCATTTTGGGGAGTAAAGAGTGAAGATTAATTCTGCACATGATCAATTTTACCACCTCAAGAGAACTTCAGAAGGGAGTTTAATGTTGTATGTGTAAGTGATGCAACCACCAATAAGTAGACTTTGGGTCATCTAAGTGCCMCTCATGCCTACATTTTACTTGCTGGACTACAGACTCTACAGCTTTCCCTAGAGACCAGTACTTAGCTCTTTTTTAAGTTATTACAGTAATGTYTTTATAGACATAAATAACTGATGGCATCATTGCCTTTCTGCACTGAYTTGTGATTGTACCAATAAAAGAGACAACTGAAAATAAAAGAAGTGATTGGCACAAGAAGCAATACTATATCTCTTACTATTCTAAATCACAAACTCTTGCTCAAATGTGAGGTTTGGTTTTAAAATTCTTCTTTGAGGTATGTATTTTTCCAGCTTGGCATGTCCATTGCACAATATGAACTTCATTTAGTAGTTTACTGTTTGCWTTCGGGTCATAAAATACTGAAACTTTGTTTTACCCATAAAAACGATAATACAGAATATATTTTGTGAATTATTAGAAATCTTTGAACTGATAATAATAATTTGTTCTTTTTTATATCAAGAATGGCCTGCTAGAAAGTATTATTTCATCCATGCAGCAGTGCAAGGCATTGATATTTTAATACTCATCTGTAGTATTATTTATTTAGTTAAATGGATAATGTTGATATGCTGAAAGAATAAATCACCATCTATCAAATAAAAACTGTCAAATCCCAAAGATACAGCAGTAAATGGCTCAACAGTGCTCAAATGCAGGATAGTTAACTGCAAAGCTGAAATGGCATATCTCAAAGAAATGGACATTTTATTAGCTTTCTAGAAGCTGATACTATTATCGATAACTCATTCTAAGGGATGATTTAATGGGCTTTAGCCAATATAATAAAACACATACAAAGCAAATGAAAAAATAGTCTAATCCATATCCAGACAAAGGAAATGTAATAGAATAAGGGAAAAGTATAACAGGAAAATAGGACTAGAAGATATTTTTGGTGGTGGGAGGTGGAGAGGTAGTCTACTGTACCCTCTCAGATATATCTTGACAAATGCTGATTTAGCTTAAACAAATTCTCCCTTTCCTCTTTGCACTTTATTTCAGCAGTTCACTGTCTTCGCTAAGTAAAAATGTCTTTAAAGTTCTCCTTGAATTTTYGTTAGTACAATTTCAACCTCCTATCTGTTGTACTTGCTGTCATTAGCATGAAAGACAGATTATTCTCTCTCTGTTTGGCAGYCATACTTTGTTATCAGCTACCTCCTCAATCTTCTCCTCTTTAGACAAAACAATTTAATATTTTTTCAATCTTCCTGATTTTAGYTCACACCAGGAGCTAAACAAATGACAGGTGAATTTCCTGTCTTCTCATCATTYTTCTAATTCTCTCTTGGACTTTTTTATTTGGAAAGTTTTGATCAAAACTGACCGAAATGCTGCAGCTGCCACAGTATGAAATTCCTCCAGGAATTACAAATTCTTATTCCTTCAGTATGACCTGGAGATAATGCTACTTTTTCCACTAGTGTGGCATTGTTAACTCATATTCAGCTGTCATCTGCTGTAATCTCAGACCCTACTCTGAAGTATGTTTCCTAAACAGTTGTTCTGTATTCTGTTTAAATTGATTGTTCTGCACAAGTGTGCAACTTTCCCCTTATCAAACTTTGAATTTAATTTATTATTTCTACTCCCTGTGTCCAGTTTGTCAAGATTACTTTAATCCTGTCCTCCACTCCCACTTACATTTCTTGCAGATTTCATATGCATAAATTCTATTTCATAATCTGTGTCGTGAAGGGAAAGATAAACCCAAACCCAAGGTGAAACTTTACGTTAGACATTCCTGCATTTGATTGCTGGTAAAAGATATTATTTAAAAAAACAACAAACAGTATGATATATAAATCTAGATCATATATTCTTAACTTGATTGTGAAAACATTGTTTGAGCTACCTGGAGTTCCAAATTCCTAAACATCAGATAGCTCATGTCCAGACATGAGTATTTGCTATTTGTGTATTCTTGCTTGTAGAAAACAATTAGACTGATTTAACACAAGRTGTTCTTGAGAAGTACATGATAGGCATTGTGCATGTCTTTTGCAAACTGTTTGCCAATGTCCAGATCATTTATTTATTACAAAATCTGCAGGGAATTTAAGCCAAAATGGTCAGTGTCTAGTTCATCATCTATTATTTTGTTCTTTATTTTAAAATCAGCACAATATTGTCTTTTTTCCACATTCCAAGTATTTGTCTGCCTTTTCATTTGTTTCTCAGAGAGAAATATTAATGACTCTGATATTGCTTCAGCTATTTCTTTAGGTGCTGTTGAATTCATTTTATTAGACCAAATGAATGTGCATTTGATACAAAACTTTAGTAGCAGCTGGATGGTGTTGGAGCCAGTGATTTCAGAAGCTGATACCAGGATGAGTCTGTATTTCTAAATGARGACATGACAAAAATGCAATCATACATTTAGAACATAGTGAAACAGGTTTGGTTCTGCTGTTTTTGTAAAGACAAGAAAGCATTAAAGCTGTGGCTGCCCTCATAGCCCYTGTGCAATTCTCTTTATTCATAGTGCCATATGCTGGGAAGAGTTACCTGTATGATCAAGGGAATGGAACATCTTTCTAACAGGAGTATATGGCTGAAGCTTCTTTTTCTTGAAAAAATAAATGGAAAAGAAGACAGGTTGCTGTTGATTACTGTAATATCACAGTTAAAGGCAGTGCAGAGGCTTTGTGTTTGTAGGTCACTATGGTTAGAGCTAATACTCCTCTTAGGAGTATTTTGATTAGCCAGAGGTGGATATTTATGCATTTTACCCTCTTGATTGATTGAGACTGCAGTTTAGACTGATAACCTTGGCTGAACCTGCAAGTTGTACTAAGTCCATCCACACTCCATGAAAGAAAAGTTAAAAAAAAAAAAAAAGAAAAGAAAAGAAGAAGGAGAATGAGGAGAAGAGTAGAAGATCATTTAAAGTCAGTTCTCTTTACAAGCACCCAGAATAATTACTGCAAGGAGTTTTTACCACATTTATTATAAGATGTGGACAGCCAAAGAGAAGGGCTCATGTATTTTCTGTATTATATAAACTGAAAAGCAAATTAATGATTCTTAGAAAAATAATGCTCAGAAAAATAATAAAGATTTTCTTTCTTATAAAAATAGATACAGACAAGTTTAACCTGCTGCGACAGCACTGCCAAACAGACAGGAACATCTGTTCTTGCTGGTTTGACAGGCAATGGTTTTAAAGAGACCAGGTGTCAGGATTATGTACCACTAAAAGATTCACTTTTCAAGCCCTCAAGTTCAATGCTGGCAAACATCCAGAAGGATCAAACTGAAAGGTARATTTCCTATGACATAAGTGGCACACATTTAGTTTAAACTAAAGATGTGAGATGTTCCAGTGCTGCTATGACAGCAAAGAATTTTATTTCCCTAATTATGGACTAAAGTTTTCTCTCCTGAGTAACTCAACACTGCTGTTAAAAGCAACTTACCATCACTATGATAACACTTGTCAGGTTACACCCCTAAATCTCTGAGTAAAGAATAGCCTGCCAAAATTTAGGAAAAAAAATGACTGAATAGTTTAAATAGTCGTTCAATTTTATTCAGTCTATCTTGATGAACTATTCTCTAAGAATAAGATTATACGCCTCCTAACCAGTAGAACATTTATATACAGTCAAAGCTCATTCAATTAATTTGGGATCAGGAACTGAAATTTGYAGTGCATATGCCTAGTGAGGAACTGTTTGGATATATTGTCTGTGTTACTGGCAAGCATTGGAAGACTATAATTTCTAGTACAATGTTCTGGTTCCCCTCAATTTCATTTGCTGTGATATAGCTATGAGCTAATCAACTAAATTTTCTAGAAAGCAGTGCAAACCAGCTCTCTTACTTGGGGGGAGACCTTTTTTTCAATCTGCCACTCCTAAAATAATGTCTAGAGGGCACTTTGAAGTACTGAAAGTTTCTGTACCAGCAGATTTTTCTCAAATTAGCGGGCCTTTAGTGGAGTTCTACCTAATTGATTGAACASCTAGGATAAGTGATTTATGAGAAAAGATTAAAATAACTTTGTACATATTGCTTGGTTAAATTACAATTACTCTGCCTTTAATAACAATCTACAGGTATTATTTGAGAAGCATATGTTCCTTGGATGGAGAYGAATTGCTCACTGTTATCCAGAGACCTATAACTAGAAATATAGCTGCAAGAATGATACAAAACCAATCACCAAGATAATATTTGTTATCCCTTTAGTCACTTAAAATTAAGATTCATGCAAAACCAATTTCCTTGACAAGCAAGTTCATAGAATATTCATATCAGAGTATTCCTACAAATGGAGCCATTTGTATGCCTAGATGTCCTCCTTTTATTGGCAGCAGCTAAAAATCAGCATAAAAAACCCTTAGGATTGAAACCCATCCACTGCACAGACAGAAGCAATAGCACATGGCTAGGCAGACACAGCAAGTAGCCAGCTATGAATGGATGATTTTCAAAGTAGTAATCAATRATCACTTAGGGAAGGATCATCTGCAAATGTTAATATTAGCCAAAGAAACTATAGCTAAGGATGGGAAGAAATGCAGCAAGACAGGCTAGTCCAGATGTGGAAAAAATAATTTCCTGAATTTTCTCGGTTGAGTAACTTGTTTGATTGTCCTAGACCTATTGACTGGTGGCACTCTCCCCATATTACTGTTGGACTTTATGAACACTCCCCTCTACTGTCTGAAACAGGCTTGTTAAAACCATTCATCATACAAGAGTACAAAGACAGAGCTCCCTCTCAAACACTGTAGTGGTGTCAGGGTTTGTTCAAATATGACTGCTGCTCAAATTTACATCTGGTTTCTTTCAGTTTTGTTTTGTGGTGGTTGGATTTTTTTGTTGTTGTTGGGGATTCTTGTTTTATTTGTTTTTGGTTTGGTTTTTTTTTAATAAATGGATTGATTCTTTGTTTTTGATAAGTGATGCTAGGAAACTCAAGCTGTTTTGTGTGGGTGGGACTTGCCATGTGGTTTCCTGGTACAATGTTAGGCTGGTGCATTGCAGATTGTTTTCCAAACCAGTATTACTGCTGATGTACAGGACGCATGAAAATAAACAATTTTTCCCTCCTGTTTAATATTTCTATGTTTTGGTGGTGTCTCAGCCATAAATGACCAGGGGTAGAGGGTTGCAGTACAACTAGAAAAACAGTCTGGATGTTAATAGACCTTTGGAAGCAGCATTGAGCTTTGTGACCTGTAGACTTTACAGGATGATTAGAGAACATAGGCCAAGGAAAGGTCATGAAGGTAGATGAGAGAAGAGTCAGAGCATAGTCAGTCCTGTGATTCTTGCAAGAGCATTTAGTTTTGCTTTTACACTCAGACTTGTTTCCAGTGACATCAGCTTTTATTCACCTGTATGCCCAACATAATTTGGAAGTGTTTTGACATAGATGGGTGTGTGCCTCRTATCTACAGATATATCCACACGTGTACCTGATCAACAACATCTGTTACAGAAAAACAATCCCTCTACTAATACTTCTGATTCAGGACTGCTTCATAAAGATTTAATCACATATTCCTCCTTAAAACACATACCTGTTTTTCTGAAATGGAACAGGAAGATTAAAAATGAGGTGAAATAGCAGAGCCCTTTCCTGTTGAAAACCTGCCTTTGTGTAGTGAAGTGATCATTACTGCCAGACCTAGGGATAACAACATGGTACCCTATTCAAATCTAATAGAATCTAATAAGATGCAGGATTTTATATCCTTATCTGAAAACTCTATTATCACTGCTTTTATAGACAGTTCAGTGTGAAGTGCTAGAGGAGACAAAATGCAGTTACTTTGATGCAATTTCTTGAGCTGCAAGTTCCCAGTGTTTCACACTGCGATAAACAGCTACCATGAGTTTGAGTGTGTTTTACAATSAGATGGGAAGTTTTTAGAGACATGACCATTGTCTTTTTTTAGATGTTTCTGACAGATGAAAGGAGCCTTAATATGAATGCAGAACAAGAATTTGTACCCACTTCAAAGCTCCTTTATACTGCCAAAGTGGCGATTAGTGGCTTTTCTGCAAATGGCAATCAGACCCATGTGATTTTGAATTGTTTTTTGATGTGYGAAGAACAACTTAGCAGCACTATGCTGTGTGGAATGGCTTCTCATAGCTACAATTTCATTAATTTTTTTTATGGTTACATATGGAAAGGAGTGAGGGGTTAATTGTAATTTTATTTAGTTTTTCCTACTGGTTGCCAAGTGTGAAAGGGCTTTTGGAGAGAAAGAAAAATTATTTCCTTTGGTTAATATGCTGGTTTTGGCTGGAACAGTTATTTTTCTTCACAATACCTAGTACAGGACTGCATTTTTGATTTSTGCTGAAAACAGAGCTGATTACACAGGGRTGCTTTAGTTATTGCAGAGCAGGGCTTACACAGGGCTAAGAACTCTTCACCCCCTCACCTCACTCTACCARTGWGGAGGCTGGGAGTGCACAAGGAGTTTGGAGRGCACACAGCTGGGACAGCAATTGACCCAAGGGATACTCAGGACCATATGGTGTTATGTTTATCAATAAAAAGCTGGGGRAAGAAAGAATGGAAGGATGTTTGGGGTGATGGCATTTCTCTTCCTCTATCAACATTATGTGTGATAGAATCCTGCTTTCCTGGGGATGGCTGCACACCATGSTTTGCCTATTGAATTGTCTTTATATCAATCCACCAGTTTTCTCACTTGTATAATTCTGTGCCCCATCCCACTGAGGGAGAACTGAGTCTGTGGCTGGTTGGTGCCAGCTGGGGTTGAACCATGACRGTCCAAAAAATAACGAAAAGGTCGGGTGTGAAATATCCAACAATTTATCCAATCCAATTTAGTTTTTGACCTGATCTATCTCTGTGAAGCCTTGTCAATCTTTTAAAATGTGTTGTTCAAAACAGGGGGTGTGGGGGCTTCTCCTAACATTTTCTTGTTTGATTTGTTCCGCTGCAGGYGGTATCTTCTTTCTGACCACTTCCTTGAAAGCTGTTTAGGGCAGGRAGGTGATCTCATTAATTTTAGAGCATAGTAAAGACTCGCTGTCTCAATGAAATTTTAAGGTGATGTAGTTAGTAAACACTTATGATTACAGTAATCTGATTGCTAAAAGAATAACCAATTTTGGTGACATTCCAGGTACAATAGAAAGGAAGAAATTAGTAATTGTGCTGGAAAGAAAGTCACAGTTTGGCTCATAAGGAGTCAACTTGAAGGCTTGCTAGACCACATGAGAAKGAGGAATAATTTGTTATTCTAGTGRAAATGAGATATGAAGTTGTACTTACTGATGATTTATCTGTTGCATTTCAGCCTCCTGTAGTTTATTCYGACTAAATCAGTCTTCTTTTCCTAATGCATTAAGTACACAGAGTAAGTCATGTGTTCGGACCAAAGTAAACTCAGTGAGATTCAGGGAGCAAATGCATGTTTGCCCTGTGTAGGATTGGCAGTTAAGTTAAATTTTCAGTGACATTTTCAGTGACATCTGTGCCTGTGAAGGCTTAGAGGATGTCATGCTAATTTCTGGGAGCCTTAGAAACTCCACCACAACGGTTCAGGTGCAGTGATAATATTTTTGCTGGTGGTATTACCTAAACACCTGTGGATGGTCCTAGATCCCAAATACAATGCAACCATAGCAGAGGGCTGGCTCCTGCTCCAAAGAGCCATAATATTGAAATTCTCAGTCAAAGTGTAGGAGTGCAAGAAAGCAGTGACCTTTTACAATGATAGAGCCAGAAGACGCCTAGGCATGATTTCATGACTTTGAAATTTTGAAGGATAAGGAAGTAGCTTTGACAATCACAGGAAACCCTTTCTAAAAGGAACAGCAGTCATGGAGAAGGCATGAAAATGCTTCTCTGAAATGAAGTGATAAATAGTCTTGGACCATCAGGAAAAGGAAACAGAATGTTTGATGCAAYACAGAGAGAAAGGGCTGGGACACTTCATTAGGCCAGGTTGCTTAGASGTCCMTCCAACCTCACCTTGAGCACTTGCAGRGATGRGGCATCCACAACTTTTTCCAGTGCYTCACCACCCTCACACTAAAATATTTCTTCCTGATATCTTATCTAACCTACTCTCTTTTTCAGTGTGACTCCATTATCCYTTGTACTGTCACTACGTTCCCCTGTAAATGGACTCTCTCCATCTTTCCTGCAGTTCCCTTCAGGTACTGGAAGGCTACAATGAGGTCACCCCAAAGCCTTCTCTTTTCTAGACTGAACAATGCCAACTATCTCACTCTTTCCTCATAGGAGAGGTTCTCCATCCCTCTAATCATTCTGGTGTCCCTCCTCTGGACTCACTCCAACAGGTCCATGTCTTTCCTTTGCTGGGACCCCAGAGCTCAATGCAGGGTTCCAGGTGGGCCCTCAGCAGAGCAGAGGGGCAGAATCCCCTCCCTGGCCCTGCTACCCACCCTGCTTTGGATGCAGCYCAGGACATGTTTGGCTTTCCAGGATGTGAGTGCTCATGGCTGGGTCATGTCCAGCCTCTCATTCACCAGCAATCCCTTGTCCTTCTCAGCAGAGCTGCTCTTGATCTGTTCATCCCCAGCCTGTGCTGATACTGGGATCTGCCCTGAGCCAGATGCTGCACCTTGTAGTTGGCCTAGTTTAAACCACACAAAATTCCCATGAGCCCAGTTTTCAAGCTTGTCTGGGTGGAGTCCTAGGTGGGAATAGGTGTGTGCAAGATTCATTCTGRAAGTTATTTTAACTGGTATTTCTTCCACCTGCTGCACTGGCGATACTGTCAGAAACCGTATGTCAAACCAGCCTGGAGGGAATTTTTCTGAGTTCTCATTCTTTTAAGACTGGGATTTAAAGTAAGAGCTAAGATACAGATTTAAGTATTGCAATCATTTTGAGCACTGCTGTAAGCTAAAGTGTCGAAATAGACAGATAGGTAGATGGATAGATAAAAAAGGCTTCTGAACAGCTTCGACACTTCTGCTTTTTCCCGTGACAGACTCCTGCAAGTGATTGCATGGATTTACATTGCATACAAATTACTCAGGACTTTGGCAGTACATACTTCAATTATTTGCTATCACTTGCACAGTCAATGCTTCACATGCACAAACTTGCATGCAGAACAGTATTTTAAAGCATTYAGTAGCAATAAAAAATTATATTGAAAGCAAGAAGAGGAAAAAAAAAAGATAGACAATACTGATTAATAGACATAAAGGCAAATCTTAAGTGGAAACTTTTATTAGCCAAGAACCTATGCTATGAAGGTAGTTTTCCTGTGCATACAAAATAAATTTTTTCTTACCTTTGCAAATAAAATCTTGAGATGTGTTTCAGATTTTAAGGAAAGTTATCCTGACAGAAAGATTATATAAAAATGTGGGGGAGGGGGAGAAAATGTATAGGTTTTACTTTGGAGTCATCTAAAYGATAAAATTGTTATTACAGGGTGTAGTCCATTTACTRAAGATATTTATCTYTTTTTWWWWTTATTTTTTTAATAATAGATTCATAGCTTCAGCACAGGAATAATTGCAGATATCCCTGAATGTAAATAACCTTTTTCCTTGGAAGTTTAAAGAATAAAACCTAAGTTGCATAGCTGCATTTCATTYATATGCTGAAGAAATTTATACTGTAATTTAATTGTGGTGAGCTTTTAAAAATCACTGAAATAAATTAATCTCATGATTCTTCTTGGTTTTCWTTCTTTCTGGCTGCTCTAAAGATAGACTGAACCACACATTGCTGCACAGGCAAGAGGTGTGTGAGCATCAGACTAAACCACTCTGGCTAGCTGGAGGCAGTCYGGCTAAGCAGCATAAGGGTCAATCCAGGCTGATTAATACCAGTGAAAAGCACAGAGATCTGTGCTGCAATGAGTTGCTTGCTAACARCATTTAGGATTGCAGTCCTGAATTCAGGATTGCTTTGGTATCTGTGCCTRCCTTCTGACCTAAAAGACAATGGCTTGGCACAGCTTACCATTCTTTCCCCGTGGCTTTGCAATAATTCAGGAGTACATTTGCCATAACAATCTCTGCTGCTTTCTCATCTGAAAAAACAGTTTGATTAGGTTGTGCTAGTAAGAGTGGGCGAGTCTGTGTGTTTTCCTGGAGAGGTTTCAAGGAAGATAGGTAAAAGATTGTCTAACGTTATTTTGATTGTAACAAATAATAAAGAAAAAGAGCGTTGAAAACAGAAGATGCAAATTGCATTGAATGTTAATAATGTCAGCTACCTGCTGGGATTGCAAAACACTGAGACAAATTTCTCACAAAATTATGATCCTGGTTCTGTGATCCACATGTAACTAATACATTAAACATGTAAACTGGAGCTTTGGAGTAATTAATTTCTTCCTTTTCACACACAGTTGCATACATGTGGACAATATACACAAAARGTATAAATTAGTGTGCATGTTATTTACATTTTTAAAAATGTAATAGAGGATTCACAGAAATGCTTAGTGCAAATGAAGAACAAGAAGATGTTAAAACCAAATTTCTTTTTTAATGAGATCCTTGGAAATATAATGAAAATTATCTTTCTGTAATAGTTTGAAATTACTGAGCAACCTTGGGAGTTCGAGTAGAAAATCAATTTACAGCTCTTGTGGATGGATGCATAAAATTCTACTGGCCAGACCAAATAGTTCTGCATACTAAAATGTGTCTTRACTTTAAAGKCTATAAATTGCATGAAATATAAATGTRTAAATATATAAATATAAATATAAATTTWTCTATATCTATCTACATCTATATATCTATAYCTATTTATCTATATATATGTGTCTCATGACCCCACGATTTAAACACTGAACTTACGATTTGTAAGTAGGCCATACTCTGAGCACCTGTTGGAGAACATTRTAATAAGTAAATGCACTATAACCTGTTACCAGATGGCATGTATATGTCTCTAAAGTCTTGCATATGAGAAATCAGCCAGCCAGGGAATGACCATTATAAGAAATTAATTCAAATCTATTTTTTTTTTTTAATTTCCATTCAAGAACTTCATTCATTAAAGTCCTTTATTCAGTCAAGGGATGAAGATATATCCCTGGGACAAGAGTGACCCAAGGTTTTATCTTCTGGTGCAGCAGTTTTTAAGAGAATAGGAAGGAAGTGGCTATAATTTCCTTTCCAAGTGGCATGTGGAAAACAATTTCTACATGTTACTGGGCTGACAGGACTGAGCTATGTGCAATCCCATTCACTCACAGCTRTGCTTATATGACTTTCTCTTGAACAAGGGAAAAGATTTCTTACAGTAACTTTTAAAGACACTTCTTTTTAAGTTTTGTAGTGTTTAGTGTGCCTTTCTAGTAYTGGTACAGTTTTGATTTTTTTGCTTCCTCAATTATTTATTTTTATCATTTGAAATACAGCCCCTCACTTGGAAAGTTTTCCCAAGCTTTTTAAATTTGTGTACAAAATATCCCTGTGATCTGTGATATCCATATGTTTCAGACCATGGTGGTRTAGCAGTTCTGCAGACTGTTGCATCATATGAACCCAGTCCTGTTTTACTGTATTGCTTTAGCAGAGTATCCAAGACATCTCATGTTATCTCATATTGAGCACCATTTCCTATTGTAAAGAAGCCAGTTCTCATGCAGCAAATGTGTTTTAATGGTCCTTTAGTACTTTCATTCCATGAAAGAGAAAAAGGGAAGCAAAAATCAAGCCCTTGTTGGAATGACTGTTTCCTTAAAAAAGCACTGACCTTTTCATGTAATGGTTATTCTTGGGAGAGCATTCTGTGATTTAAAATTTTGTTTGACAAATCATATATTTTTGCTACACCAGTTTTAGAAAAAAATCACCCAAGGCGTGGAAGTTGCAGACAACATGAGGTTAAAATTATTAAAAATGTWATTAAAAAGAAGTAAAGACTGTGTAAGAGAAGAACTCTCCCACGATTGCCTCTCTAAAGTCTGTATTTAGCATCCATGGAAAGGTATTACTTTGCCTAAGAAGGTTCAATGGCAATGTATTGAAGGAAGCACCAGGTGCCATATACATTTGTYCTGTCATTTTATTTCCTTCTCACTTCATTTTGTATGTCTGACACCTACCTCAGGATTTTCCTGCATAGCCTGTTCTAAATCAAATATAGTGCCACTTTTTTTTGTCTCCTCAATTCCTGCTTTACAAGGAAATMAAATTTTTAACAAAACCAGTGTTAATTAGTATAATCCCTGCCCTCTCTTTTTACCTGATCTTTTTTTCATATTTTTACATTTACCCTCATTTTCTGAGGTTCCTCTCTAACACATATGGAGTAATATATAATAGTAATTTATGAATGTTTTGCTTAACTCATTGCTCAGTTTCCACATTGTTGCTGTATGCCACTGACTCATTGCTGTGTAAGATGCTGTGTTAAATATATTGTACTTAATTAGCAATTATTGGGATATCAACAGGTGTCATTCAGCCAATAGATCTCTGATAGACCTGTTGGTATTTTTGCTACTAAATTACAACCATTGTTTATATAAATGCCCACTGTGCAGTTATCAAAGCCAAAAACTGCACTGATTTAATGGGGAATATAATGAAATTCAGAGTGAAATTTTAGGCATGTGGATAAATTCATTTTTTTCTCAAGTGAGAGTGGCCCRAGATACAGCTGGATGATGTGGTGAATCCTCTAGTGTATTTTGCAATGCCAGTGGTGTTACTTCCAGCCCCTTCTCCTACTTAAATAGGTACATTATATGGCTTAAGGAGGRTTTACTCGACACCTAGGCAGATAAGATTAAAAATTCCATCTGTTTGTGCAAGAAATCTGTTCTTATATGTCTTTTATCCCATTCCTTAGCTTTCTGTRGAATAAAAGGTCAGGACCAAGGCTSCTTTAAATTTAGGGAAACTGGTTTGATTTATCAGAGTTGCATGGCCTTAGAAGGAGCCAGGAACCCCCCTTAATTAGTATGCAATTTTACTTGATCTCTAGGAAATGTGATTCAAATTAAACTGGAAACGTAAATCTTCCAGGAGCCCTATGTGATGCAAATAGAAAAATTTCAGTGCCAGTTGTCCTCCTACCATCTGTAAATGACAATTGAGGTGATTTCCTTGCCAAAATAAAGTTGCATTGAAAAGTGGGATGCAGGGATGCACACATAGCAAAAGGCAAAGCAGAACMCTACAGAGGCAAAAACAGGATCAAGATTGATAAACCATTTCCTCACTTCACATGGAAGGTAAATAGAAAGATATATTGCACACAGATGCCTGAAAACTCTGTCTCATGCAGCAGAATTAGACACACATGAATACTTAAATCAACTGAACTTTTATGTGTGACTAAACCTAACTCATAATAGATATACTCTATCAGCTATGTTGCAGCTGTCTCTRGCTAGCAACGCTTCCTTTTTCTGACCTAAGGGAATGGTAACTCACTCATAAAATGCAAGATTCTGGGAAAATGAGCTTTCTTTAAAATTTTGGGAGTAAAAAACCCCAAACAGCCCCATTCTGGTCACAAAGCAGAATAYGATGTCAGGTAATGCGCAGATCATCTGTTTGTAGAAGGCCGTCTGTTTTCATCTGCTTACATTATGTGGGAGGAAACAGAAGGACCTAAATCTTGTTAAGTACCTTAAGTCTARCTGATGCTTCTTTCTAAGAGCTGTTTTGATTGAAGCAATTAAGGCAGATATAAGATGGGAGAAGGGAGGATGATGAAAAGTGYAGCTATTTCAAGATAATGCAATTTCTGATGTGTACACAATACATTTGCGCTTAGGAACAATAATGATCAGTGGGAGGGGGTCTGGGTACAAAGAATTGTGGCTTTGCATGAGCAAGCAACACATTTGTATCTGAAAACTGAAGGAGGGAGAATAGAGAKGCTTGAAAACTTCCCTCTCTTATTGCCCAGAGTTAGAGATTGTGCTTCTTCTTCTTCTTCATAGGTGCTTCACCACTAGGCATGGACATAGCATGAAGCTCAGGGGCTTTCTGCTTTCTTCCAGTTTGCATCCTGCTGCAGTAGCTGCCAGGGTTGGGTAAGACAGTTTTACCTCATTTCTGCCTCCCCAGTTTGAACAGCATCCTGACTTGTAGCCTGCTGGCTTCAGAGAGATGATGCCTCGGGTAGGTAGGGCAACCAGCTACCTCRTGTCTATTCTGGCAGTTCTGTGAAAGAGACTTGTGCCACAGTGTTCTAATGGTTCTTTCTGCCAATAAGTAATATTCATTCTCTTCTATGCAGAGAGAAGTAAATAAATGCACTGTAAAAGCTCCCAGGCTTAGATGTCAATTAAATTTTCTCAGAACAATTGTTTGGTCCATGAATGATCATATCTAGTCTGTTTGACCTGATAACGCAATTTAGTTACATCCAATTTGTCTCACTAAGGCATAAGGGGAAAATAGAAGCTTCCGAATAAGAAAAGCAAGGCCAGCTGACTATAACCAATGTTTTCTACAAATATGAACCCTTCTCATTTTGCCTGTCTAAATCAGTGTAAATGATGCAGTATACTAGTAGGGCTCAGATAACACCTGCATCCAGTGCGYATAACAAAATGTGTGAATCTTTTGGAACAGCCAAAACAGGCCAGACAGAAATGATTTAGGCTTTCTAAAAGAACACAAAGGAAGAATGCTCAATAGATTTTGAGATTACTTTGAAGGTAGGAGTTGCCTTTGAATGTACAAGAGTGTATCTTAGTGAATTCATAAAAATTTGTCACCTTCATAATGCTTTTCAGTAAAGTCTTTTTCTCCCTACTTATACAGCAGTTCCCTTCAATTTTGGCAAACACTGGAGCTATACACGTGTAATATCGCTCTGTATTCTTCAGATCTGGTTCCCTGATGTATAAATGTGCCTTTACTTTGTGCTGATATTTTGCTTTAGTAACTGGAATTGCTTACCTGATCCAGACTCTTACAATCATTTGCATTGGAAACATCCTGTTATTTCAGTAAGTTTTATTGTCAAATTGCACTAAGGGGAAGGACTCTTTATAGGTATATTTGGGAATAGAAGATCTTGTGCTATGAGACGATAATGAAAGAGGTAATAACATGTTAAGAGGATGGATGTTTACAAAACAGTGGCAGAAGTTTTCATCTCATTATGAACTCAGTCCCCAATAGCTGGGGAATAGAAGTACACAGGGCATCTTTACTGTATGCTCTACCTTGTCCTTTATTATATGAAGCAGAAGAATTTCCAGGAGCTGAAGTACACCATGATACAGCTGTGTGGTTACTGATTTTGCCGATTCCTTGACTAACAGTACAAGAGAAAATGAAATATTTGTGACAAGTAAAACTTAATGTTTTTCCTATTACGATGGCAGAAAGAAAAATATGCGTTTTTTTCCAGTGCAACAAAATATTTTCAATTGAACAGCTGCAGCACAGGCATTTTTCATTTTTAATTGTGGGGGAAAATAATCATTATGTTGAAAAGAAACATTTTACTTTTCCAGCTTCTCACCTGTTTAGGTTTGGGTTTTTTTCTGACTTATCCATTGCAACACGCAACAGGAATTTTCAAGTAGTCACATTTTTCACTGAAACAGCTAAAACCAGATCCATAGTTTTAACCTGTATGACAGTTTTGCCTGAAGATCTGACTGTGCTTGCAACTCTTCCCCCTAGTAATGATACTTAACWCTGCTGTGCAGCCAGGAGTATCATTCCACCATCTCAGACAGTGATTTAACCTGCACTGAAAACAGACTTGTGTTTGACAGGTCTAAGCAAGCTCAGTAGCCACAGGAAGAAATAAGTGCTGTGCTCAGTTTTTCATTTGCTACCTTTCCTTCTCTTCACATTAGCTGCAATGAAAGTAAACAGCAAATTTTAATAAATAAATATTAAAACGCAAATAAATCTGCATTGCTTACCTCTTCTAACTCCAGCAGGGAGGAGGCAGGTGTCTTCTGCTCTTCACCACTACCACCACCCATCCTACCTCCAGGGGGATATCTGCTGTTCAGGGGCCATTTAARGCCTGCTGTGTGATATCATCACATTGGGCACCACCCTGTGGGAGGAGCCCACCTGGATAAAACCTGAGACTTAGACCATCAGGGCAGTGTGTTTTCCACTGGAAATCCTCTGGGCTCAAGTGGAAAGAAAAATCAATCTATACATTATAAATATATAATATATTATATAATGTTATATATATAATAATTTATATATATAGCATATTATATAATAATATAAAGCAAGAAAAAAATGAATGTATTTAAATAAAGATAATAGTACCCCTCTCCAAGTTTACCCAGTCTTTTCTTTCCTTTTCCTTTTCTTTTTTCAGAGCAACCCTGCCCCAACACTCATTCCTCTTTATTTTCCATGAACCTTCTATACATCACAGTGGCTGTGCAGATTAGGAGGGACAGGTAAATCTAAGAATATGAAACCAATTAAGATATTTTGATATCGGTCCTTCAATGCATTCCATATTCTACCACCATAATTCCAAGGATATCCTCATTGTATGCATAACTGTAGCAATGAGCTCAGTTACGATAGTGAGTGACATCTAAATTGAGAATGAGGGAGCTGTGTAGTTCCCCTGTATTCCCCTGTAGTCCCCTATATAACTGGGGACTCCCAGTTAATGTTTTCAGTTCCGGGGTGAATTAGTTAATTTCATTCAAAAAACTGCAGAAGAGGTAGTTTCTTGAATGTCAGAGCCTGTCAGAGGTTGGTCTTAGCTTGTGTGCCAGGGAACGATCTAGAACCTGCATACAGCAAGAGAAGCCTGGATTACAGAAGGGCAGGAACTGGAAAAAAGCCTGGCATTCATTCTGTGGGACCATGGATGGAAGTCCAGCTTTACCTTCAGCACCCCAGGAAAGTGAGAACCTTTAAAGACAGGTAATTTTAGTTGTGTGGAGTCCTTCCATTATCCAATAGAGAAAATTTGAAAATTTATACCAGCAGTTAGCTTGCTGAGAGTCAGCAGGGGAGAGTGTGTTTTACAGGCAAACACAGCAGCAGGCAGCCAGGAAGGGCTCAGTGGAGAGGAAGAGCTAGATTAATTAAAAAAAAAATTTGTCCCAGCCTGGGAACAAGAAGTGTGCTCTTCTAGGGTCAGGAAAGAAARTCAGAAATTTTAGAAGAATTGGTCTAATTCTCTGTTGTAGTTTAGCTGCTGTGGTGTTCAGGAAAAGAGTAAGAGTAGGAAACTGGTGGGAAGGAAGAGGAACAGAATCTTTGTGGCCCAGAGCCTGGACTTGAGATTAGATTTTAGAAAGCCAGATTCTGCTCTTGTGTTTTCTGCTTGATCTAATACTTGACTTTTGGATTAATGATGTCTTAGTGTCCTAGGTTGCAATGTAAGATGTGTGTAAAGTATGTATTCTATTACCATCTTCATGGGTTGTTGGAGCCAGCTGGGGCAGTGTTTTCCCTGCCCCCTCCCCCAGGACTATCTGCTGTTAATGGCCCATCAATGCCCTGGCCAATGACTCACAGGTAACTCTCCTCGGGAGCCATCTCTGCTTAATGGGCAGTCAAGGACCCATTGTATGACTCATAGAATGACATCAGCCCATTGTGAGATGCTCTGCCCAGTGGGGAGGAGCCAAGCATTCCCACCTGGATATAATCTGCAGTTTGAGACAGCACAGGCACCGACTGGATTCCCTGAGGACAGGAGCTGCCAGATCTTTCTACAGGATCACTGCTTCAACAAGACTGCTTCATTTGGACTGCTACCCACCACCCTAACAAACAGGRTGTCAGGTTGTATTCTGACTCTGCCAAAGGTCTTTTTGTTTGTTCCTTTAACTATTATATTTATTTCATAGTTTTCCTATTAAATTGTATTTCTGACTTAGCCTCTCACTGGTTTTGCTATCAAACCAGTACACTTAGTGCCTCTATTTCTTTAGTGCCTGCCTTGTTTGATTAGACGGTATCAAAATACAACAGCAGCACCCAATAGAAGTGTTCAAAATTGTTTCTTTTACATTTCGTAGGAAACTTCCCAAAGGCCGGTAGTATGACACGGGGTCAGATCTGACTGCCATTGTATGACACGTGAAAACTCTGTTATAGGGCTTGAAGCTAAGCTGAAGAAGTCCTGTGTATTTTCACTTGCTCTCCTGTCCTGACAGCTGGGATCCATCTCATTTTACTTTAGGGTCCAGATGCAGTAGCATGACCAGCAGCATCTAGGTCTGTTTGAAGCTGTTGCACACTGTCATGAAATTCTAAACAATGATGATATGTTTGAGGCAAGAGTTCCAAAAGATCTGCTCCTCTCTGAAATGACTGTGTGAGGCACCAGGAGACGCACCACAGTACCTAATGTGGCATGAGACATCTGTACTTAGATAGCTGAGGTTGTTTGCTGGGGATCTGTAGCTGAAGTAATCATCCTGCTCTGCTTTCTAGTGAAGGGCTAATGAAACAAACTTTATTGGCTACCTCAGCAGACAGTGAATTGCATTGATATTCCACTGACTGCACTAACTCCATTCCTACTGACAGTAAAAAATTGGTGATTTCCGTTCAGATGTGCATGCCTGCACCATGGACATCCAGAGTGAGTCAGTTACTAGAGGATGTAACTGTTGTTCACATGAAAAATGAATCTGTGTCACACCAAAAAAGTTGGGAAACCTGATGCCCCCAGGACATCAGTTTATACAATGGGGTATGCCAACATTTTTGAACAGTAGGGTTTTATATTATTTTTTCTCCTCATTTGATTTGCATATTTGCTCTGGCAGMCTACATTGTAGGATGAAACTGTTCCACAGTTGCCCGTTTAAGGATTTCAGTTCCTTATGTATATATAGGATGAAGTAGAAAAAAAAGGGAAAAAAGAAATCAGTTTTTATGAGATTACATTTAACTTTTTTTACGAACACAGAAAGCACAGAAAATGAGTCTAGAATTCTTGTATTATGGTATACCAGCAATCACATGGAAATAAATAGGAAATCTAATCTTACCCTTAGGCAAACTACTAATTTTCAAAAGATATTTTCAAACTTTTCCTCTCTTTGAAACACACGTAGAGTTACACATCTTACCTATGAAACTTTTTGAGTGTAAGGTCTCATAAATTCATACCCTTGATCTCAAAGGTTAAATTTGACAAACTGTGATTAATGATGACAGCATATCTATATCTCAGAGTATTAGTAATTTGAAGGAAGTAATGCTGAAAATTCTTTGGGCCTCATTCTGTATTCACTTTTCTTTCACAAGATGCTGAGCTTTAATTTTGGTGATCATCAGGGTGAAATCTGGTAGTCATCTGTGACAGAGGGCTAGTACATGTTTATGATTTGATCTGAATTTCCAGTACAATCTGAAACTGTTAGGGGAAAAATATACAAGAATACAGTAATGGAGACTTTRCTAGAAAACCRAAGGCTAATCATCACACCTACTTTTTAGTCTCTTAYTTGCTAAATAGTGTTGTGTAGGTAATTTGTACTTCTCTTYCATAACCAAGGACATTAAGAARCASAAATTATGCCTGCAAGAGCTTTCCACTACAATTCTGCCCTCTTTTCTCCTTCATGTGTACCTGAAGTGATAATTGAAATCTGAAGTTCTAATATGCAGAGCTGTGAAATGTATGYCAGCCCACTGAGTCCTCTCCTCACCAGTACAGAACAGAAGGCAGCATCCTGGCTATTTGGAAGCATTACGTTACCAACAAGATTCCCAGTCTTACAGCAGAGACTGTCATCTGTTCTCACCAGATACAGAATTAAAGTGTATATTTCAGGGTAGGGAGTAGGATGTTTAAGCTTGAGGCATGAGAAGAAATATCTGTTGGTATTTAGTTTCCYATACCTTTTGCCTGGTTAATCAGATAAGTGGTTTGTTGCAGATTTCTCCAGACACACACCTCATTAAGCAGAGAGAGAACTTCCCTTTCTCAATGGAAGTTTTAAAATTAATGCGGCTTCTCACATATACTGCTGGTTATTTCAGGTTTATGCCAATGCCACTTACTTTTATTTACCTATCAGACAAACACAAGGGCCTCCACCCAGCAAGATGCTGGGTGAGATGCGCAAAGGTAGGATCAAAAAACCACCTGAGGAAATTTTTTATTGTCTATTTTTATACCCTGAAATAATTTTTTCCATCTTCCTTCCTTTTTGTTTTGCTGTGCTGGCAGGATTACTCCCTTTCATCATTCTCTGAGCAACACACAGAGGTTTCCCTCWGCACGTGTGTGGGAGGCCAGTGCTGGGTGGGTGCCCAAAGAGCTCGAGCCTTGCTAGTGCCCTCACCCATGGCACTGCTTCTCCAGTAATGGAGACAGCCTGCTGGGGCAGGGCAGGGACACTGGGACAGAGCTGCCTGGGTTGCTGRGAAGGGCTGGGGGTATGAGGCTTCTGCATGTCTCAAACCAGTTTTAGTGGAGGAGAGCAGTACTAGGATGTGTCTGAGAAGGAACACTTGGCATATCTGCAGAGAGAGACAGAAAATACCAAGGCAGAGGAAGATCGGACTCCAAAATCCATAATGAAAAGTGAAGACTGGYCAGTCCTAAYTGGGAACTGATTGTTATGGGGAAGRATGGTTGTTAGAGAAAGTTTCTTTTGAAAAACATTTTTCAACCTGAATTTGTTTGCATTTAGTTTTGATCCAGATTGTACTTGCAGAACAGAGTATGTGTTTAAACTCTGCTGAAAGCCTGCAGCCAACAAAGGAGATAAAGGCCTTCTGTTCCTCACATTACACAATAGGGAAGGAATTAATAATGCTGTAGTGAAAAAAAAATCCCTCTATTTAGATAGCTTTATGCAACAATAACAAGAGCTTGCCCATGAGCTCTCTCTGTGTACTGTGTATACCATGTGCAGATTACACAAGCATGCTCAAGCCTCTAGAATTGCAAAATTTACAAGCTAATTAATCAGAGCTTGACAACAAAGCAGAGTCCACTTCACCTCATATGCAGTGTCAGAGAARAAAGATAATTTTGTCATTCAGGAACAAGCCTGTGCTAGAAGACAGATGATTTTRATTCCTAAGTTTGTTCACTCAATTCTGCTTCAGTTCTTCTGGGAATAGTATTTCAGATTGACCAAGCTGTCAATGTTAATAATTAAAATTTGAAATTTGGGTGTTGGGGGGTGGAGGGAGAAGCATGAGTATCTTTTGAATAGATGAATGCTKAGCTCAATCCAGAATTACTTATTTGACTTCATATTTCTGTAGAATAAATAATTGCACATCATGTACRACACAAGAAATGGATAACTTACTGTTAGTGCAGAGGCAACATCCTCTATTAAAAGGAAAGTGTCAGTTTATCTTCAGTTTTTTCTGTAATGTTTAAATTTTTTTTCATTTCTTGGATTTCAAATGGTTTGTAAGATCTATGAGATACAGCCCCTATGTAAGATATTGTGAATTTCTTAGTCRTTCCTGGGTGAGTTTCTCTCTTTCTATGCTAAGTGGAACAGCAGGAACATTCTCAGTAAGGAGTTCTCAGCCAGTAGCTACAGTTAGTTAGCACAAATAGTTGGTTAGCACTGTATGTGATGATCAAAGATTGGCAGGCTGAAAAGCAGAACTGTGCATAAAGCTAAAGCTAGGAAAACAATCACTCAAACTCCACGAAGCATTTTTATTAATTTGTGGAAATTCTGAAAAAAACTGAAATCTTTGTAAGCAACAGTTTAGGGTATCCTGTCTTTCATAAAATTTTGCCATGTTGGCCTTTCCAGAGATCTCACAATAGTGTTATCCTTAGCTTTAGCTTTAGGCTGCTTTGTTCRGTCACTGTGGTCCAAATTAACCACAGAAATGTGAAGCACGAACATTGCTGCATGTTGTGAACACTGTAACAATAGTCAACATTTGCCTGTAYCAGAGACTTTAAAGTTGTTGTTGTTTTCTGTTTAATGCAACATCTCAAAAGCTTCCCAATGCTACAATTATCCCATGAAAGCTCGTAATAAACACATCTATTACTTGGATAACTCAAGTTTTTGATGGATGTTCACAATTTTTAAATCAYATAACTTATATTTTGGTTTTTTCTCTCTGTCTCCCAGAAGTGTACCTAGGCAGACCTCAGGCACCAGGTACATCTGTAAATGAATAAGGATATTAAAAGACTTGATTAATGTTTTGCGAGATGGCACATTTTGAAAGTTGGGTTGAGGTTTTTTGTAAATTATATGACCTACATAGAATAAGTGATAGAGAAATGMAGAAAGGAAGCTTTACTGGCACAACCTTTATGTAACTCTCTAATGYTATTCGTTTCTATATATCTTTAATGAAAAATGGAATATGAACTGAATTTTATTACAGTTTTGAAAATGCAGCATATGGAATTTTTTTCAGCCTTATATTCTCTGAAATGAACGATCAAACTCTCTTTTAGATTCCTTTCTAAAGATAATTCAAAAAAAAAGCTTAGTGGTGGAAAACATCTTTCAAAAAAAGTTTTTGCAAAGGGAAAATTTTAAAGAGGTTAGAGTCTTTGAGCATGTTAACATATCCTGTTGTTAATACCATAGCATTTTCATGTAAAATAATAATAAGGAAAATATGCTCCATTTCTCAGCATTTTATTTTTTGTGTAAGAACAGATTGYTATTCTCCTGTCTGCACAGAACTTGCACCAGCTGTATCAGAAATATAGCACAGGAAAAGAAAAAAGGTCACTTACATTGCAGATCCAACAGTAGAGAGTACTCCTCAAATCCTTGACTAGAGATGATCAATATAAAAAAGAGATTGAGTTTGAAGTTATGTAACATTAGACGATGGGGTCACACATTAGGAAGTATTCTAAAAATAAAAAGGTTTATAAAGAAGAAAGAAAAGAATGAGATGTACTTTCCTGGCCCTGTTTTGCAAGCTAAGGGGTACGGTTTTTCCTAGTCTAACCTGAAAAAATTTTCTAAATTATCACATTTGGTGCTTTAGCTTAAAGCTTGATGCTTCATTARTCTGATTTTCTAGAGGATGTCCTTTCAGACAATGACTACTTTGCAAATTTCTCTACAAGATTGTAAAACACTGTGTTTAACTTATATGTGTACATATATTTTCTTTGAGGTCTAATATATTTCTGAAAGGCCCTCGGCTGGAAGTAATAGCAGCTGCTAAAGGAAATTCAAGTTTTCTTGCACAAAAGAAAAGGCAATATGATCRGGGAGTCTTGCTCATCTTCTCCATTTTCAAGGCTCTTTTCCCTGAGGAATTTGAGAAAAGGGAAAAGGAATAAGGKAGGGAGACAACAAGYAAACAGTTTTAGATAGATTTTCCACAGAAAATATTATTATTTTCCTTTGGGAAAAAAAAATCCTTGAATCCTTGATAGAATAGCATAGATAATTTGAAATATTTCTTGGCCACCGAACCTCAGGGTAGAGGTTTGGATATCCCTATCTTCATTCCTTGACAACCTCACCGGCTCTGAGGCTCTGAGGCTGTAAGGAACTGTCTTCCCTCACAGTGCTCCATGGAAAGTGTGGCCCTATTTGGGGGTCCAGACTGTAGAAGAAAATGGGACTGTGACTCATTTCTCTGTACTGGCTTTGATTAGCCATAAAAAGACATAAGTTAATGTGCTTTGGTTTTCTATACAACATGATATTTTTTACTTTTTGCGTAAAGAAAAGTTGCATGGAAAAAGCTCTGTTAATCATTTTAAGTCATGTTCTTTTTATTTGGGTGCACCTGTGCCATTTTGGGGTTTGAATGTCCTGAGTTTTTATGGCTTTAGTTTACTGCTGACCACTGACATGGRTCCTGCTCCCCTCACCCAGAAGCTCTCATCTGTATTAGAAATTAGTCCTTAGTGTCCATGAAGAAAAGAAAAAGCCCAGTTGGACAATGATTTCAAAAACTGATGAAACASAAGCATTATTTCACACACCCCTCAGATCACAAAAGGAAATGGAATTTCTGGAGGGAGTAGTAGCCATCTAACTAATTACTTTAAGCAAAAAAGCTTTCTGTCAAGGTCAGACTAGAAACACAGGGAGGCAGGGTATATTTTATTACAAGGAACTTCTCAGTGTTTTGATTATGTTATTAGTTCCATGTAAGCGTATTAACTGAAAAGGCACGATTAGGTGAATAAATTTCAGGAGGGATGTGAGAGCTGGTGGCAGCAGTTAGACTACAGACATTAGTTTTTGCCCAGCAAGGCAAGAAAGCAAAATTTAAGGTGGAACGTCCTGGAAAAGACACAAAAAAAGACACAAAGAAAGACACACACACAAAAATAAAAAATAAAAAAAAAAGGGAAAGGAAAAGAAAGGAAAGAAACATTTATGTGATTTCTGCTTGTCCAGATAGAGGCAAAGCCTCTTTGATCAAATGACAAGAAAAAAAGACAGACACCGTAGTCTTTTGAAGGTCAAGTCAACCTTTGAAAATTAATCTGGAGAACACAGTTGTAAAAAAAAATTCAGTAGCACAGTTGTGAGGCTTTGTCTGAAAAATTTTTGTACACTGACAACTTAAGAAAAAAAACCCCAGGAAACAACAATCACACAACATTTATTTTGATGCTTTAACAATAAAGAAAATTGACTCTGCTTCAGGGTATATTTGAGGACTTGAAAGGTAAGACTGAAATTTCATTAGTGCACCACTATATTCTTTTGAACACTTTAAAGACAAACATTTCAACCATGCTGCCATGAACCCAGATATTCCTCTTTTCTTTTTCCCTCTGTCTCTCCTTGTACCTAYGGGTATTCATCTGCTCTTTATGCTACTCTTAGTATTTGAGCTAATCTTCTGATTTTTAATGTTGTCACTGCAAAAAGAAGAATTTGAGGACATTAAGAATTAGAGAGACTACATCTGTCTGGACACCAAATGGCAATTRCAGTCTGGACATGATATCAGAAAAAGTAGATTTTTTYAWTTATGGAATGAAAAAAAAGCTGAACCCATGCAGGAATTCCATAGGTGTATAACTAATGTGTTTGTCCCCTATGTCCCTGAACATAGGGGGGTTCTCCAAGAGAAGGAGGCAAACGCTCAAGACAAGAAGCCTGGGGGAAAAACTGGTGTCCCTGGGCCACCAATTCGGTCCCTCCAGCCCAGTGGGCTGTATCTGGCGGAGATGTGAGCAAATTTAGCTCCAGATTCTTTCTATTGCCCAGGACCTGGTTCAACATTTTTCTGCAAAAGCTTTGGTTYCCGCTTTCTTGAGAGATTAGAGAACATGTCAGGAGGGATTCTTTGTCTCCTTTATGTTTAATGTGAGGTGCTATAAGTGGATCAGACATTTCAGAGTCTCTTTTACAATGGCACAAATCACAAGTTTCTGCCCCTCCAATCCTCTCTTCCCTTCCTGTTTCTTCTGGATGAGTTGGCTTTTTCTTTTCAATGCACAAAGGATGAGATCTGGGCGACCCATTTCAGTACTCTGATTTTGTCCCATTTTGACTTGGATTTTAATTCCAGTTACATTGTTTTCAGGGAAAAAAGTATAAGTAACTTATTTCTTTTACCAATTTAATGGAATAAATCACTGATTTGAACTTTGTTTATTCAATATGTGGGACCAACACTTAGAAAGAAAGAAATTTTCTAGTTTCCTTTGCACTTGATTGCACTTGATTTTCTCCACAAAAAGGTGTTTTGAGAGATAATGATGCCAACTTGGTTTTGCATCCATCAGATAAAGAGCTTAGCTATTGAAATTTACCTATTTGAAGCCTATGAAAGGCTGGGACTACAGCACAGAGACAGAGGTGAATGAAAAGCAAAGCTTGAGAAATGGAAAAACATGGACCAATCACATKGCTGAGTTAATGCCCAAATGAAAAGTGTGTGCATATGCTGTATTTTAAAAATAGATCACATGACCCTACTTTGGCCTCTGGGGATGCAAAGAARAAAAGAATTCTCTTCCTATCAGCCTACAAATTATTGGGTGGAAAGGCATCAGTGGTAGCCAAACTGAAGTCATAGGTTTACCAATAAGAGAYGGTTCTGAAAGTGTTTGGGGAAATCCTGTTGAAATAACTGTCATCACTACCACAAGTCACTATTTACAGAGCTAACCAGACACTTCACTACAGCACAGGAAATTCTTTATAGTTTGTGTTTATTGAGACTTCTGTGGTGTATATAGATTGAAATAAAAGCACACCAYTCACTGCTATAAATAGAACACATCAAATTCGGTGTGAATTACATTTATTATAAACTTTGCTTTTGTATGGAAAAACAAACTACCAAAATCCCCTGAGTGAAATTATTTGATGCTGCTTCCTCAGCCAGTGATCCTTCCAATGGATTATTTTAAGGTTAGTTATTAAACTCTTAGCAAACAATTGACTGATATTTTTGGATCATGGGAGAGCAGGCTGTAAGGAGTTACAGCTGTGAGCAGGGGTTCCCTGAACTGGCCTTTAACTGTGTTTCCAGCTTACCAAGACAACCAGCAGTTGGCACACCTAGTGTCCTCTCCTAACTCTGTTGGAAGTGAGAATGAGACTTTGACASGTTCAAAACAGCCCATCATTACATAAGGGGAGGAAGGCAAGGTGCTGCTCCAGGACACTATTCCAAGGTCAAAATGGGAGATAGAAATAGCCACCTCTGCAGTGAAATACATTGAGTCCATACTAAAAGCCTAAATTCCAGCAATTACTCCCTAAAATTGTTTGTTGGTTTTACTGGTTATAAGGGAAGGCCAAATGCCTAGAAATAGACTGCTTTGGTTACATTCTGCCTCAGGAATGTTCCCTTTGCTGTTGATCAGAGTAATCTAGCATACAGAAGCCTAGATGAGTGTGCTCACAGCAGCATTGCTTCTTGGCATTTTATAGATTCTGTGAGATCCTAGTCCCTTTGGAAGGTATTTAGTAGTAGTAGCAGTATTAATATTGGTGTAATGTGYTTTAAGCTTAGTGGGGAAGCTCCTATAACAGGAGGAATAGCTCCTATGMCTATAGGAGGAAACTCCCATAATATAATAGGAATATTGTTTATCATTTTGTAGGCTCACTAAGTCAGCAGTATGGGGCCTTGTTGACATGGAAGGAAATGTGAATCTCCAAATATGGGAAGTAGCAGGTTAGGAGATGCGATGAGGTGGATGCTAATGGGATCTCAGCACACTGTTCAGCCAGCTCTTATTCTGCAACAGAGAGTTTGGGAATCTATTGTCACTGTCCACTTACCAAGTGCTACTGTTGATGTCTCTTCCTCTCAGGCCTTGGAGAKGTGTGTATCCCAGACACCTCAGGTTTGGAAATGAGGTTTGTGAGCAATGGTAGTCACTCCTGCACTACAGAGTATGTGAACAAATTCAGAAATGCTATTCTGGTTTACATAACCTCTACTATAGAAGCATGCTATTAAATTAGCTATTAATGCTACCATTGGTAGCATGCTATTAAACCATGAAACAAAGATCATTTTGTCTGCCTAATCAAATTCTGACCAGTTCAGGAACCTGTCCTTTTTGGACCTRACACTATGCCCAGGACATTTAGGGTGGGTTTATTTTAGCAGGTAACATGGTAAGAGTGTCTCAGAAAATACACCATGCAAAAAGTGAGCATTAGAGTATTAGTGAAGTAAATGGCATGATCAAGTGGCTTCCTTATTATTTTCTTGCTCAGCTGCCAAYGCAAAAGTTATTGATATTGTTTGTACATTACCATTGCTAAAMAGACCATTTGCTCTAATTTTTCAAGACTTTGTAGCAGTTAATCTAACAGTTTATACTATGGCAGAATTCCCATTAAGAWGCATGTGTATGGTAAATGATTAAAGGATTGGGCATGCACATTGAGAAAGCTGATGACTTGCTACTTGTGTTAATGACTCTTGCTGTTCTTTTATCCTCAGCCACATGGCATTRTATGCTGCCTTTACAAAACAGTCTTTGTCAAGCAGGAGATAATCTGGAACCTCTTTTTAAACAATCTGTTCTTTTCTGAAGCCTTGTGAAGTGCCCTCATGTCCTTGCTCTGACTGTCCTAACAACAATCTGAAATCCTAAAGCATGTTTAGATTTCAAAGAGAAGCACATGGGGCTGCATGGTACACATTTGTCTGCTAGATACAACCCTTTTTTAAAAGCTGTTCTTTCTGCTTAAGCCTCTGATGTTTCTGTTTGCTTTTCTGCCATGTAAGAAGAGAGATACCCACAGGGTTATGAACTGCAAGAATATTTTTCCCATTCACACACTTACTATACCTCAGATTTACAGGACATTTCTTCTGGGAATAATTAGATCCTCTGTACATCGTGGTAATCAGAACTAGATCAATTCAATTAATGTTCAAAGAAAATTGTTAGTATTTCTTCTATATTACCATTTGTAAGGCCAAAAAGAACTTCCTACTGCTATAATACATTGCTGTGTTAATGTGGGTGAGAGAAACTTTTTTTTTTGTATTGCTTATTTTCCCATCTAATGCTGGCACTTTTAAGAACTGATAGCAGCAGCTGCCAGAAGCAGCCATTTGTAGTACACAATAYTGAGTTTTATCAAGCCTGAATAATAAGAAGCTCTGCTGTGTAACAAGACTACTTTTTCTCTTGAAAAAGCGTATCAACAATGATACAAAGCCCATAGCAGCATTATGGCAGGTAGGAGGCCTGTCAGATGGACACTGATTATAGAAAATTGTATAACCGTGGTCCAATTAAGAAATGTAAACTTTATGACTTGATCCTTTGTAGTAAGATAGGTAAAGAGTGTGGGGAAACAAAGAGTTGGTACTAAAGGTAATCTTGCCTCTGATGAATTGCAGCTGTGTTAATTATCCTAGAGTGGGAACAGCCTTGCTCTCCCAGCTATGGGTGTGATAAAGAGTGAGCTGGCTGGGAGGGCTTTGGTTGTGGTTGGAGTTGCAGCTCAGTTGTAGTCTGCTGCTGTGCTGTGAAGACCCAGGGATAGGAGGTGGTGCAAGGGACAGGTAAGGTAAGACTTTGCACCAGGGATTGACAAGGACAGGGGCTGGGCCAGGGCCAGGCTGGAGTGAGCTGGTACTGGTGTGAAGGAAGAGAGAAGAAGGAGAACTGACTGGCTGCTGGCATGAATGGACAGAGACCCTGAGAGCTGCTTGGAGCTGCCTTTGGGAAATAGGATAAGAGACTGTTAAATAGCAAGGTGTTAGTGCCTGAAGCCTTCTGATTGGTATGAAAGATTCATAGATAATAAAGTCCTGATACTTGGAGCCCCTAGAAGTTTTTAAGGAAGCAGTTCGTGTGTTTTGACCATCTCGACTACCACAGTGACCCACTGGGGTGTAGTGGGGGAGGCGGTGTTGGTGTAGCTGAGAGTGGCTGGTGAAAACCACACGGAGGTCTGGACCTGATTTTCTCCTATCAAGACACCTGGAATTAGGTGAGCCACCAACTAGCAATAATGAGAGACTGCTTGTAGTCTCTGCCTCATATTGTGACCGCCTCAACAATGACAATCCTTAGGCTTGCATAGCTGCATCCAAGGTTTGAACCACTGGAACGGCCTGAGTGTTAGCAGTATGGAAAATCTGAGTCGTGACTGTCTGAAATCCCAAAGTAACRTTTGGAATGAAACCTGTATTTGTTTAAGGATGTGTATCTTGGCAGTGTTAGCACAAATTATTTACTTTCAAGTTCATTTCTACAATGTAACAATAAAAAGTCCTAGGTCAGAGATCCCCTGGAATGTTTTTCATGAAAAGAAAATTAATTTTTTTTTAAATTAATACCCATAAAACATTCACAGAGATGACTTCTAGAAGACAATATAAAAAACCTTTTCTAGGAAACTATTATCAGTTTTGAAAACTTGTACCAGTTTAGTGCTAGATCACACATCTGTAGGCAGCACAGACTGTACTGGCAGTGTGGGAGACTGTGCTGTGGAAAGAAGCAGCCTGGAAGGAGTCAGCTGAATAAGGAGCAGTTGGTTATGGCTGAGGGAGTTAGCATGCATAAAGTATGACTGAGGAGGAGTAYAGATCTGGTACTGCTACTCTTTAGGGAAGGAATGAGGAATGGGAGCCYAGGGTCCATTTTGTGGCCAAGAACYGCAAGGAGATTAACTGAGTCAARTGCTCCCTGAGTGACCTACAGTGTGATTCCAGTGAGGCTCTTTTTACAGTCAGTCATAATACACTCACCCAATTTAGCCAACCTGAGAGAAATTTTAGGAGCAAGTTGATAACAGAATGTGTTTCCACTGGAGTGAGATTATTTAATCCACTCTTAGCAGTAAGGATAAGAGAATATAGGAAGTACAATGCAAAAGTACCTTTGGAAAATCCTGAAGTATCTATTACTGTGGGACTGTGTGAAAAAAAGCCTTTTCTGTTCTTACAACATGTGACTATACTCTTCTCTCTACCTCCCCTCACCATTTCAATTATGGAGAAAAATGATTTGGTTTCTTTTTTTCAGACCCAGTACCACTAAGCTGAAATGGAATCATCATAAAATTTAGTCAYTGCTATTTTCTACCTTTCAGATACTTCCATCTTTCAGAGGCTTACATCTTGTTTTCATGAAATTATTGCCAATGCRTGGAGGTACTTGGGAATAAAATCTCAGTGTGGTGTATTCCCTGATGAATAAGAATGTTTGCACATTGGGTAACTTATGAACAATAAACTTTGCAGATGTATCTGGAAAATGCTTTACTTCAGTTTAATATTGTGATGTTATCTCTAAATATTGATATTTTAGGCACATATTGATATGTTCTGAAGGATTCTCCTTTCAATGAAGAATAGCTATTATCTGAAAGTGGAGTGCAGCCCATCTCTCCTCCTCCCTGGCATTTTCAGTCTATGCCAGGTACTACAGTGCCAGTAGAATATTAGGGTCAAACTGAAAGAGTGTCCCATGGGTCTGGTTCTGAACTGACACTTGAGACAGTAGTCAGCTGTATCTTTGCAAACCTGGTGAGAAGTAGCTGAGCATCAATTTATAGAGCTTTGATTTATAGAAATCCAMAGATATATCAGAAGTTAAGAAGCTAATTCAAATGCTTTTCTTATAGCCATCTGACTGTACAGTGTTGTTCACAAGCAGTTTGGTACAAAATATAGTTGGGTGGTCATCACAAAGTTTTCAAAGAAATGTTTGTTGGTTTTTTTATTTTTTTTAACTTGGTTTGGTTTTTATAAGCTATTAAATATTAAATCTTTTGAAATAACTTTATTTGCAAACAGGAGTATTACGATTTGTTCTTAATTAAGTAGAACATAAAGAAATAGTAAATTTAAGAAAAATTTCAAAATTTCAAAACTTCAGTGATAATCCTAAGAGCCATCAATACTGAAATAAAGTCAAGTCAAGGCTCTCCTCTTTATTTTCCAGAGAATCAGTACTTCCTGTTCTGTTTGTCTTATGAAATACTATGCCATCTATCTACCTCAGCATCTTATTCTAACCTGCTTAATCACTTAAAGAGGAACAGGGAAGGTGTTTTGGTTCTAATGGCATTACACAAACAAATTRTCAGGAGCTTGTGATGTTCACAAAACCAGGATTTCCCTACAAGGTTTTGTATTAATAGATAATACAACCCCTTTCATTTTGGAACAGAATGCCTTCCTCATCATTTGCCTTCTCTTCATCTTAATAATAGCTAGCAGTCACATAATGCTTTGCATCCCYCAAGCACTGTACCTAAACTGAGGATCCTTTTTAGTAGTTAGACATGTATGCCTGCTAAAGAAGTGCTATAGAAATCGTAAGTGCAGGTGCCTGTAAGCTAAAAAACACTTAAAAAAAAAAGAGAGGGTTAAAAAGGTGGGGGGAGAAGAAATAGAAAAACTAGAGTCTTAAAATAGTGCTCACAACATTTTTTGTCTTTTACAGTGCTAAGATAGCACGTTGATAAATGTCTTGGTACCTCTGAGGAAAAGTAGATCATCAGTATATGGTAATTTTGCCTGACTATTGAATTTGAAAGAGCATCAGGACAATAGTTTTTATGTAGTCTTGTACTTTTATTTCTCTTGTACTTGTCTGGTGACTTTTGCTAATTCTATATTGTAATGTGGACAAGTAAGATCTGTAGAAGTAACAGTTGATGTTTAGGGCCTGGCATCTGTGATATGCACATTTCTGCAGGTTTGTATTAGGTCCAGACTKGTCCCATGACCTGAGTGTCCTTTACAGCTGGAGTGCACTAAGTACTCTCCCAGGAGGACATCTTCCAATTTCGTTCCATCCAGAAGGAATCTAGGTCATGCAGTCCAAGACCATTTTGTGGTGCAAATCAAAGCACAACCAAAAGAGACAAAAGGCAATTTGTTTCAAAATCTCGCTCTTCCTTTAAATTGAAACACCAAAATAGGCACCCTTCTGGGACTTGTGGAATGTACTGTTTCTAACTCATCAGAAGATCCTGAAATGGCACACACTAAGGGTCTCATGTATCATTTTGAAGTACTGAACGGCTTGTTTTTAGCAGGAAAGAATACTGCTAYTTCATTATGGTTTGCAAGTAGCCACTAGAAATAGAGGTGGAAAGCTGGAATGAAAGACATTGATTTAATAAAGTGCCTAAGGATTATCTGTTCCTAGAGTTCACATTATTTATTTCTTTGCTGAATCTGAGCCCATGAAAGGTCAGACTTTTAGAGGCTGGGGCATCTACAACAATGCTTTTCTGTGGTAGTCCYCACCTATCTATCCTTACTGTGAATTTGGCCATATGTTGAGATTTGGAACCTGCCAGGCCCATGTGCTGCCTGCAGTGATGTTAAGCTTTCCCCAGAGTAAGGCAGAGGCACCCCCTGCAGTAGATGGCTGTGTAAGAGTCTGCCCCTGACATGAGAGCACCAGTCCTAATTCGGGTGAGAGAGATCAGATCTGTGATGAATGCATGACTAACACCCATTCCAGAGGGCTAACAATAGCAGTTCTACCTTTGGGTACAAGCCAGATTCGAATGGTGTGTTAAAGGCCCTCCCTAGCAAGAGTGACCAGGGAACAGCAGATTCTGTAAACACACAATTAGACAAGAGTTATCAGTCAGTGACTGGCACATCACGGGGATTGTCCAACCACAGCCAGAAATATGTACRTGTATGACAGCCAGCTAAAAGAGTGTATCATTACTGACAATAAATATAGAGAATCACCAAAATCATAGAAGAGTAATTTACTGTTATTATATGATAAAGTTGTCTTGAGTTATATGAGACTGGTAATCTCAAAAACTGCCTCTAAGGAAGAAATGTCTTTCTTACTGTTCTGCCAAAAGCTGGGAAATAGCCTGAGGCAGGAGGCTTCTATCCTTTCCAAATTTTTTTGATTTGTTTACCATTTATACGCCTGTAACTTTGCCTGGCCTCATCCATGCAAGTGTTCAATCCCTTTTTCAGTTGTGCTGAGGTTGTGGTGGTGTTACTACCTCATGAGAAAATGTTCTAGAGCCCAAGCAGGAAAAACACAGTGTTACTGGTTTTACATCTTTTGCCTTTCCCCAGATRTCCCCCAGTTACAGTGAAATAATGGAGAAAGTAGAGAGCAGTGTTTAATTTACCACCTGAAGGCTCCTCATTAGTTTGCATGTCTCCATTTTGCACCTTCTTATTTCCCTTCATCTTTCAGTAAAAAGAGTTCCTGAAAGCCTTTTACCCTGGAACCACCTCTTTGCTGTTGTACTGTTTTTGCTGAAGGAAAACCAGAACTCAGCACACAACTTCAGATGAGGGACTTGCCTCTGCAGAATTTGACATCCWTACAAGCCATCACCATATAACCCCACAGAAGTTCCTAATCTTTGCGTAGGTCTCCTGGCTCAAGAAACCCTCGTGTTCCTCTCAGACTGCTCTTGTCAGAGTTTCTACTGACCTTATTGTCTTCTTCCCTGCACACAGCCCAAGCCCTATATTTGTCTTACTCCATCACACTCACTTCATCTTCTCCCTTGTTTCTTTGTGGCTTTATTGACCTTCTTGGCACTCTCTGACCCTTTGCCTGTATGTTTTATCAGAGGGCATGAACTGCCAGAGAATTTAGCTCGGTCTCTCCCTACCACATATGTATCATGTTGCCTTCATCGGCAAAATGTAGAATCACTACATTTTGAATGTCCAATATTTATTCTTCCTCCCTCTGACCAATTTCCTCTCCTGTAACTTCTAAAAATGATTTCTTTTCTGCCCAAGTCTCTGTTTCTCTTCACTCTTGAATGTCCTCCCACTTTCTACATTCTTCCCCATATCACTTTTGCTTCTTTGTATTCCCAAAACCTGCTTTCCTTCTGAAGAACTCTGGTGCCTGAGAGACATTGATAGAAAGGACAAAATACCTCTCAAACTCAGTGCCAATTTCTTTCTGGTCTGCATGTGCTCAGCTGATCTCTAGTCATAGCACTGACATCCTTGTGCCCTGTTGTAGCAATGTATTTGCACGAGTTAGGTTATTCTCTGTACCATCCAAACTTGTAATCTTATCAGARCACCTGTAGTCTTGTTATTCAGACTCTCAGAAATTCACCAAAGCAGGACTAAAATAAGAACAAAGAGCCTGAGAAACTRACCATCAAGAATGCAAAACTCAGATAAAAGTGGGCTCAGGGTGATGATGGACTCTGACCAATTGGGTGTCTTAAGGGGTGTGTGCCAGCCTCATGGACAAGGCTGAGGATCCAATCAAAKAATGYGTGACCAYATGAATRTGCAKGCTAGAGTCTATAACTGTTGCTTATTGTAARCAATAAAATGGCTTCTGTGTAACCACATTGGTTTGCTGTACAGAGGTCCGTATCTCCTGTACCCTGTGCTGGTGAGAGGAAGGAACAGCTGTGCTGGGTGGGGAAGTGATGTATGGCTCAGACAACATCAGGAGCTGAAACAGATTCAAAGATAKATCTTTTAGTGTGTGTGAAAAACAATTCTGAAAAAGTTCCTTTGGATGAAATTTTCACTGGGATGTAATTTCTTGCCCCATRGAATGGCTCAAAGAAAATACCACCATGAYCTTTTAAYRTGGRTCATGCATTATMATGTATYATTTCTCCCAGCTTAAGMMTCARTGTAGGTTGAACTGTTTATCAAAAAGAGACAAGGATCCATTATTAATAATGAAAAAGGGACAAGTGAAAGATGCCAACCAGACTGGAGAGAGGAAAATATAAAGCATAGCCACAATATGAAAGCTGTAAATTAGAATTTGAACTGGAAAAAAAATYACAAACCCAAGTCAAATTCTTCTACATTCTCAGAGAAACATTTATTGAATGCAATTACTCAAATTCAATGAAATTACTCAGCTAGCCTCCATGAAGCACTTTAACATCATTTGAATTAAACTGAGAGATTTAAAGACTSACTTTTGATACTTGTTTGTTAAAATCAATAAGTTCCTGAGGCAAGTTTAGGTTCTGAGGGAGCTGACTCTTCCAGTGGAAAAAATATTCTATTAAAACCAGAAAAAAAATGGCAACATGCTCATCTAGTCTTCATTTTTTCTCATGATAAAACCAGGCAATAAACCCAGCTCCTTGTTCCTGACTTTGCGCTACTGTCCAGATTGGTAATAAGCCTTTGTGCAAGGGTAGGGTGTTTTAAAAGCTGCAGTTTTTACACAGACCAATGTAGATAGTTTCCCTGTGGTTACATCATTAATATGTTTGAGGAACATAAAACTTATGTATGCAGAAATGAGRTATGAGAAGCAACAATCTGTCTTCAGTGCAGTCCTGCTCCACAGAGACAGTGCACTTCTGCTGTAGCATAAAAAGCTGATGTCTTTTAGGTGAAAAAATTAATCATAAAATTGTATGTTGCAATAGTCAGCTTGACTTCTCAGGATTGCTTGGTGCATTCCATATGCAATTCTCTAGTAATGTTTTATATTCAGGACTCACATTGCTCTGCACAGAGTGGTGYAATAAATATCCATTGGGTGTTTTTAAGGAGGAGGTTGGAAAGGAGGCTGCCCAAGTTGAATTTTTATATCTATTTCAYCTTATTTCAGATATCTATAAATTCAGATATCTTTAAAGGTTAGTATGTGAGATAATTCTCCTAGGACACCTTTATAATGAATACTTGTACCATTTTAGTAGTCTGTTGTAGATGTGCCTGTTTCTTTCTTTAGTGTTTTGAAAGTGACTGCAAGCTCAGATGAAGACATTYATATGTAGTTATATGTTTCCTTGCTACTTGTCTTCTTCAGATGCTCTAGTGTCCCATRATTTCATATACAATCTTGAAAATTTCATTGGAGGTGTGTAGCCTCCCARTCAGAAAGCCATTTTAATTTTTGATAAACATTACAAATGTTTTGGGAAAAAATACAATTCACGCATGCTGGCACTTGCTATAGCTTCACAATTAAGTCTTCTGAAAAGTCATATCTGTGTGCAGTCCTATAKGAGTGTTATTTGGCACTTCCATTTGTTTTCTTCGGTTTTTGTTGTTGTTCCAGTCCTTCTTGAGTCCCTGTGCCAAGAGTCTCTTGAAGATCTCTAAACCAATCCCCAACTAAAAAACCCCCAAAAACCAACAAAACAAAACCAACAACAAAGGAGAAGTTATATTGCTGGAATTAGAAGAGAATGAGGTGTGATTAGGAGGAGCATACCAGTGAAAGCAGCCTGTAGTTTGGCTGAGGGATGAAGAAAGGAAATTCTGGACTGGCAAGGTGAAACCAGCATGTGGAAGCTGATAGGATGGCAAAATAAGATTTCCAAAGAGSCATTATATTAGATTAGGAAAATTAGAGTTAACAAAGCAGGATGAGTTATCAGGGCAAGAAGTCTGAGACTGGGAGAAGGATGGAAAGGGGGCATCAATCTTGATTCCTTCAAGTCAAAGGCGAAGGGCAGAGATAGACCAAGCTGCAGGCTGGTTACTTCCTGGCAGGGAGAGAAGTAATCCCCAGGAACAGCACTRATCCCCCCAACCTTCTCTGTTGTCATCAAGTATCTGTGAAGCTCCTCAGCAAGGTGTGTGCCTTGTTCCCCTCTAGCTGGCATCTGAGTCCTGCCTGTTACTGCCCTCAGTTATCCCAGGTCCCCAAGTGAGCAAGGCTGCAGCATCAGCACTGCAGTCSTGCTGGCCCCTGGCAGCACAGGTGTGACACACTTTCTCTGTTTCTTTGCTTCCCATTATAATGTTTTCCAAGGAGAGAAGCCTTTTCTTTCCCCATTCCTATTGAAAAATGAAGATCAGTTSCACAGAAATAAGAACATGACATCATTAACTTGTATCAATAAACATATTGCCCTTAAGCTTATGATCACAGACTAAGTTTCCTATTTCATTCATTCTCTCATGTGTATATATAMTATTATTATTATTATCTGGATTATTGCAGCTTAATACACAATTTCTTTAGAGCACAGAATTAATATATAATGTCCCYAGTAATTTTTTACTGACAAGAAAAAATCATAAAAAAGTTGAGCAAAGATGATGGTGTTTGTCCTGCAGAGATGTATGGAGATAGATCTTTGCCTTGGATCTTCCATAATTTATTGGAAATATTCTTTCTTTCTTTTTTTTCRTAATCTTGAGAAATCACCTTCTTGAAGATGGAGATTTGCAAATATGTAGAGAACCACAAAAGGTGCTACATCTGACAGGCTTGTACCTTGCACCMAGATTGTTGTGAAAGGTGCTGCGGAATCTGTCAAAATGCTTGGTGCCTGAAGGCTGGGATGCAGTCCTGGCTAGTTCCCTGTTTAATGCTGTGGTCCTTGGAGAACTTGGGCCTCTCTGGACCTCTGGAAGCGCAGTGGGCTGCACCTCTGCACCCCTTCCTGCTAACATGGAACAAGAGGTTTTATGGAACTGCTATGGTTACATTTGCCATGTTTTCCTGCTGGAATAAGGTTTAGGCTTTGTTTCTTTTTTTTCTTTTTCCTGTAATCTCTTTGTTCATGYGGGAAGAAACAACCAAATAACCCAAGACACAAAAAAGGACTGGAACAATGAAGAAGCCCCTGAGGTGACCAGAGCCTGACAAAGGCAGCAGGCTGATGAAAGGCTCAAGGACTCTGCTTTGCATTCTGCTCCCATCTCGAGTATCCCAAGGAGACTAGCTGTGAAGGATCCTGGGAAGATGCTCTGTGTTTGTGAATGAAGAGCAGCTCTTTCCATTTACAGCCGCTTYGGTTCGTTTCCCTACATAAGCACAAAAATTACCATTTTGAAGCTTTGGTGAAGGGAGGGGGAGAAAAAAAAAAAAAAAAAGCTCCCAGAATTATCTCAGGGAAAGAAAACCAGGTGCCCATCTTTGCATTATATCCAAATGAGATGCAGCTGTTTAAATGAAAATGTTAAACAAGAGAGAAGAATGCCTTAATTAGCCCTCAAAAGGAGACAGGAAAGCTGTAAGAATGCACCTGACACTAAGCAGTATGAGATAAACTCATTCCAGCTGTCACTGAACTGACTGTTTGAAGGCAGAGCAATGCTATTTTGTGCAAACAATGTAAAATGCTTAGGGAACTGCAATTAGCATCAACATGCATAGTATAAGTGAATGCAGCCTGCTGGTGTTTACTTGGCTTTGAATTGCTAGGTTTGGAGTAAAAAAATAAAATTAGTTATGCATTACACACTGGAGATTTTATTCCAGGCTTTTATGCATTACTGAGAAAAAGGCACAGGAGAGTGAAAAGAAGAGAAGCCATCAATCTGACTTTAAAAGAAGATATGATACTCAAAGGTCATTCTGAGTTTTCTCCTTCTGACTTAAGCAATAAAACATTCAGAATCTATGAGAGAAATTTTCATACAAGCTGTCCATCATATAAATAAAGCTGAAATTTCCCATGCAGCATGTCAATGTTACATATCTTGTCAGGTGGCAAAAGTAAAGATCTGATATYTTCTTCTTCTTTAAAACATTCCCGAATAGCAGAATCAAGATTATTTAATATAACTAAAAACTCTAGTTTTCTTTATTTTTTAAATGTAAAATAATACATATAATTTGCCAGCATATATCAGTTTCTGAYTGTATGCCAGTGCATACAGGACACTGAGATGTGTAGAAATTCAACTCTATCAAATATATCCTTGTATAGGACATAGTCTCTCAATAACCTTAATTATAAGCCAATTTTCTGTATGTTTTCCATACTCATGGGAAAATACTTATTACCTCAATACTTATCAATACTTTTCTTATCTAACGTCTCACCATACTTGCCTTATTAAAACAATGGGATGAAGCTGTGCATAAAATGCCTTCATTAACTTTTGTCAAATCTTCTGTAAATAAATACCACTTACAGAAAGTAAAACCCCTGAGGGACTGAGTCTACAAATTAGAGATTTACCTAGTGACTAAAATAAAAATCCGAAAGTATGCAGTGACAGTAACACTCTGGTTACTTCTTGGTCTGCAAACTTCCCYGACCTGTCAGTACTGCAAAGTGTCTCTTCTGCTGTGGAACAGGGTGGCTCACTGGATGGGAGTGAGCAATAACATTTGTGGGACCCAGTTAYGCACATATTTGCATTTAAAATGGATCCTCAACTTGTAAACTCTTGATTTTGCATGGTATGTAAAAAAAATGTATATGAACTGTACATAATATTAACAGATCCCCACATGAGGGAGCAACTGATAAGAGACAGATAATGTCAATAGGGATATTCTACTCATATTCTCACAAAAGAAATCATACATAGACAACTGGGGTTTGAAAGTATGTGATGTCTCTTGATTGGCATGGAAAAAATTGAGGCTGAGGAAAGGCAACGTTTAACCCTATCCCAAATTATGTTATATTAATAGTATGCAAAATACTTGCAAATACTAGAGAGAGAAAAACACTATATGTAATGTAAACTTTCCTACACATTCCCACTGAATGTGTGAGGGAATTTGGGATCTGGTGTTTTGGGTCATAAAGTTGGTATAGGCAGAAGCAGGAATGGAAATGAGGTCTAACTTCCTGCTAATATGCCAAACCCTGCTGCCTTAGACAGCATGGACTTCTGCACATATTTCAGTGGGGTAAAAAWGGGTTTGAAGTGGAGCAAGAGGCACTATTGATGCCTTGGGAAGGCTGACCTGAAACAGAGACTGGACAGAGCTAGAGAATAAAGTAGATATTTACTGAAAGGCCTCTAGGATACACCTTGGGCAGAACAAGAGCCTGACCAGGGCTACATCCAAGGTTGACTAAGAATGGTCATAAAATGGAGGACTGGTCTTGAGGTCTTACACTTTTATAAATTTTGGTCYATTTGCATATTGGGGTTTAATTGTCTAATTTCAGCTTCAGGCTGTGAGGCCTCATCCTTCTGCTTTCTCCCTTTGGTCCACTGTTGTTTATGGATTTGGGCCTGACTTGGTGTCCTTGGTCTTCAGCAGGGAAAGATTTTTTTTTCTCTACCTCCTCTGTGAAAAGAACTCACTAGCATTTAATACAAGGCTCAGAACAGCACACCTACACAGCACAGAATCTGAAAAACATGAAAACTAAAAACGTAAGTCATCACTATTAACAAGAAACAACTGAAGGTACCAAAAATACTTAGGTAATACAGCCAATGAGTTCTTAGCAAAACAGACACAATGAAGGATATCATGTTGTCTAGTTAGGCTGATAGATCTCCAACAAATCCAGCGTTTTCCTAATGATACATCAGAAAGCAAGAAGCCTTCTCCTTTCCCAAATTAGCCCTATGAAGGTTTGTTTCTGTTTCAGCATAGCAGTAATAACGTTGCTTTGTCTGAAAAGTATGTTATTCTTTTCCTTATTGCCACAAATTAGTCACATTGCAGTCTCTGCAGTGTCTTTCTGTATATTCTGTATATTCACAAACTAAGAGATCTATGCTTACCTGTTTTTAATCATTAAAAGTATCACAGTAGTCCTTCATTGATTGTTTGTAATATCACCTTCAAAAGGAAAACCCTCACTTGCTTTGTACAAACAATCTCAAGTTTGCCAACTGCTCATGCTGGTCAGCCACAGGAGTACCTTCCAAACATCTGTCCCCATGCTCAGCTGTCATGTTCACCCTGAGTGTCCCTGGCCTGGCTTTCTGATATGGAGCTCCCAGACAGATGCTYATGGATATTGCAGTCCACCTAACCAGGAAATAATGCCAAATTACATTTTGTGGCTCCTCAGAAACTGTTCTGTATCACTCACATACTGTCTCCCAGCAGCCAGGAAATATGCCAGCTGTGCCACTGAAGACCTGACAACTCTGGATGGATGACATAGTGGCCATGGCCTGCCCATCCATGACTGTAAAAATGATGAAATGATTTGCACTGTGATGAGCTTACAAGATTGTAATCAAACTGTTAAAAAGTGTTTTCATGCCCCTTATGGCCAGCCAGGCCTATCTGTACACCCATCTGCTGGAGACTCTGTACAGGAGAGGCTACCATTAAGTCAATTGCTGTGCATTACCTCTTCATACCAGGAGAACAAGCCCCACACACTGTTAGGACACTAGTTGCTGGTAAAGATAGTTCAAACAGAAGAAAGGATGGCTTAGGCCTGGCCACAGACTGCTGTTTGAGGAGACTGAAGTGGTTCTTCTGTCCTGAAGCTGGTGGGAGGCTTTGCTGCCACCCAAATGACCTCTTCCAGCTGAAGCTCAGCTGTCAGACCTTGGTCTTTGCCACAGGACAGCAGGTCTYCATGTGCCTCTGCCATTCAGAGTATGATTTGCTCTATCCTCTGCTGGCCTCCAGGAGCTGTARATGGGTGCTCAGACTGTGCTAGGCAGGAAGGATCTGTATGGGTAGACACACAGAAACAGACCTGTCATTTCCTTGTGCCTCTCTCCACAGGAAGCACATTCTGACCTGAGAGTGTGCCAAAGACAGTAAAAAAAATGTGGGTGATCTCATGCTTGTGCCTTGAGTGGACTGCCCTGCCAGGGACAGAGTGACAGTCCATATGGGAGAATCTCCAGTGTGTTTAAAGGGGGTTGAAGAAGGTGAAAAAGCAAMGTGACGGATCAAAAAGAATAGCTGCTACCTGGAATTCTCAAGGACAGTCAGCTGGCCAAAGAACCTAAATTATCACCTAGCTCAGAGGAGACTACAGCTTCATACTATTGTCCACAAATGGAGTTGTGGGGAAAAGAAGGATTGGAAGGAAGGATGGAAGATAAAACGGTGATAGGGATGGATAAAGGYAGAGAGGGAGCATCCAAAGTTAATACCATGTCATCTAAGGTTGTAGCATAGCTGATTTTCAAAAACATTACCTAGGGTGATGGAYAGCAGGATACAGCTGTGAGTAGAATTCCATGCCATGGAGAAATCATGTGCTTTTGGCTTTCTTGACTAATCTCTTCTTAAGGACTAAAATTCCTATTTTTGTCATGATTGTGCAGGAGAATGGATTTGGGGGGATAATGAGGATGTTTGCATTGTGAAGAARACTTCATGTTGGTGTGGAGTACATGGCAGGTAATATAGGAAYGGGCTCTTAAGGTCTAAAACAGTTATTGACAAGGTTTTGTACAAATGTAATGAAAATTGCAAGTTAACTTGGGGATTGATAGTGCTACTTTTTTTTTTTACCCTCTGCCCAGGTGCTTTTTTCTTTTTCTTTTTTATTCTTTAAATTTAATAAACAAAGAAAAAATGCAACCCAGTTGTCCTTTCATTGATTTCCTGGGTCTTGGATGAACCCCATAATACTCTCTGAGACAAATATATCATTTTTCAAAATTAAAGGCTGTGTAATCAATTGTTATTACTCCCTAAAATTGAAATTTGAATTTTTATTTAAAATTAAAAAAAATGTGGGTTTTTTTTGCCACCTTTCTATTCCTTCTGTCATCACCACCTACACACACAAGTCTGCTGGTTCACCTTCCAGTGTTCTCTCTCGCACAGGCAGCAGACTGAAACAGAATGAATATAACATCCACTATTATATATTCTTTGGCATGCCATTTCAAATAGTCTATTTGTCAAAACAATTAATTTGTTTAGATTTTGGAGGCATAAATGTTTATTCCATAAGGCCTCAATCATACGACCCAGAGAACCCCAAAATGCTTGTTTGACTTGAAATTGTGTATACAGGCAATGGAAAATCTGGTCTTGAGATCATGGGAAATGTTGATAGATGAGAGAGAAAATGGTAACATTTCAAAATGTAAATGAAGTTTTTCCTAGAACAYTGACTACTGAATATTTTTTGAATGACTGAGACTTGGCTTTGKTAAACCAGAAAGTTTGGTATTAGGGCTTGGCTACATTTCAGGAAAGAAGTACATGATCTAGAATAAGACTTCTTCTTAATTATTTTTTTTTTTTAAATTTTCTTTCCATGTCTAAACTGCAATACAAACTCTCTTTTATGTACTCTATTAYAAGATTTTTAAATAGATGAGAAAAAAACTCATCTTCTCTGACATCTCCCCTTATGTGCAAATGCAACTCTGATGTGTGGAAAAAGCTGCTAATGATGAGCCTACATCATACACAGTGCTTTTCAGCTATTCTCAGAATGTTTGACAAGTGGAGTCAGCACTGCTATTCTCTTTGTACACACTGAGAGAAACTGAGGCAAAAAACAGAGAGTCACAACACTCAGGATTGTTTAATTAGCTGTTATACAAACTAAGACTGGAATTAGGTCCCCTCTGAGTTAAAGAAAACATCAAATTAACTGCTAATGAAAATTGTTACTATAGGGCATTTTAAAGGAATATTCAGAGATACTGTTTAAGGTGCTCTGCACAGCAGAGACCTACATCTCAATTATTATGTAAACAAGTGTGTTTATATTAATGTATTCCAATGAATTTCAGGTGGATTGAACTGTTGTTCGTGGGGTACAGAACTTACATATAGGCACTTCAAAGGAAAGATTAACACTATCCAATTTTTATCTAAATGARCCAGATAATCCCCTAATATAAATAAGCACAAATCTACTGAAGTAAAAATCTCAACCCCTTTCCCACATCTGACAAGGAGAGTAGTCAAAGCCTAAATCTCAAAAATGGCTAAACTCATATAAATTTGTCTTTATCCAACATATCTTTTAAAACTGTCTTCTTTGTCAGTGTGAAAATTTTCAACCTGCCCATCACCTGGATTCMAAACTGAGGCACTGTCACAGACTCTGACTAATCTGTAGGTCTTCAGTGTGYGTGCTTATTTATTTCCTGAAATTCTGGTTGAAGTCTCATCATCATAGCTAAAATTTACCTAGACTAACATGATTTTATGACTCAGTTCTTACAACATCTTTTTCTCTTGCCCTAAATAAATGAGGTTTGTCCTCCTGTTATTGATGCAGAATGCCATTGCAGTGGTAGCTCAATATTTTGCTAGATAGCCCTTCCAATAACAACAACTACTCTATTAAGCCTAGTAAGCTTATCCTCGCCTTCACAGTTTTTCAYACACTATTTTCTCCCTAATCCTAAGGGTTTTGGGGGKCCACATTCTCATTCTCAATTAGTTYATGCAACCATTCTCTYATGCACTGGTTAATTTCCAAACARCCTTGCTTATCTTTTCCTCCAACTTTGCCTTCCACGGTTGTAAGCAACTTCCTTTAAACAAATCTGCCTCACTATCTTTATTACAGTCCCTCCCCAAAATCCTGTAGAGATGCTAACAAAACTCACATATCTGACTAGATTGCAGCCATGTTATGTTGACTCCCCACCACGTTCACCAGTAGTGTCCCATGGCTACTTCATACTCCCTTTGTTCCTTCCTGTTGTCTTCTGTGTAAACATTTGCAGTCAGTTTTTGTTCACTTTTCTCTCCACACTTTGGTCCTGGTTTATGAGCACAGCTGAGCCATAGCATAGTTGCCTTGGCTTTGTCAATTCTAAGAAATGAGCCTGCAAGATCCAAACACAAGAGGTATATCTAGCTGCCATGTCATACTTCCCACCCTCAAAACTTACCAATGGAGGTAAAAATCTTTGGTGTGTAAATCTCACCTGGGAAATCTACTCTTTGTGATGCTAAATTCATCTATTTCTACTAATTTGCTGGTGCTGAAGCAATGCCAYAAGAGAACCTGAAATATACAGCCCCCTCAAATGTTTTGAGAGTTCAAAGAATTCTRGTCTGGACCTTTGCCAAAATCAAGTTAATGTGTGCAGTACCATAAAGAGCGACTCAGAGACTGGACCACAGGTAATTAATGTCATTATGTTCGTTTCACAGAAACACATTGTGCTTGTTTTTGTAACTAAACTCCATACCTTATTCTTGACTGTATTAACACCATGACTGTGTTGCCAGAACTATAGACTTGTAGCAAARGCTTACCTTTGTTGCAAGCATCCTCCAGCAGATGTGACTTCTGTTATCTGCTTTAGGCTGTCATACATATTTTCCAAACAAACATGAGTATATGACTCCCATTAATTTTTAGATAACTGTCAAGGCTCGGAACTCTTCCAGSAGACCTTATTATAGATGTGTTTTATCAGTGGAATTTAATTTAAAACAGCTGTAAAAGCACTAGGATTATTCTCTCTCTCACACAAAGATACAAGAATGTTCTGAACCAAGATCAATAAAGACCCTGAATCAGAGGATGTGTTGCAATTCACCTTAAAGTGTATTATGGGAAAATGATAGTCCTGCTTCTACCTGGTGTAGACTATGTAAGAATAAGTTCTATGCCTTCTTTCAAGGATGAAAAATGCTACAAAGGTAGAAAATTTATTTGGCAGCTCATACCACTACTTGACAGCTTGACTTTTTTGCTGGATTAAATTGCAAGAATTGGTAACTGAGTAATGTGAATTCTGTTGAAATAGTCTAGGTTGTTGCAYCTGCACTGCAATTTCTACAGCTAACAAGAAAATTGTGTTGTCATGCAAAATCTATCTCATAATAATTTAATCCAAAAGGTCATCTAAATCAGGAATGCCAGTTCTCTCCTTCAAAGCAGAAAAAACAAAAACAAAACATAACAAGAAAATGGAAAGACAGAAGGGAATTTTTGTAAAAAATTTCTTCAACAAAATTTGTGAATTCTATCCTTTRCCAACAAAGACTAAAAGCTTCTGGAAGCTTCCTAGGTTCTCAGTCAAGTTCATAGTACTATTTTGTGCCCTGAAGAAAATTGTAGCCATTTGTTTAAGCAATGCAGTTTCCATCTGTTCTATCTTGGTTTAAAGAAGCCGTATATTTTCAAGAACCTCAAGGCAATGTTTACTGAAAGCATAAAATGTCCCTGAAGTGACATCACAGAAACAAAATATAGATGGCAGAATTTTATAGCTCACGATCAGAGGAAAATGCAGTTACAGTTTCATCCAGACACATACACATAATTATATCTGTATATATAAATAAAGAATAAACAGGGACAGAAGGAGCACTGGATTTACTTTAAAAATAAATGACCAATTTCAGCTGACTTAGCTGGTTACAGGGAATCACTCTAAATAAAATAAATGCRTTTTTACTTTGTGTGACAAGCAGAAACTAAATTAAACATCAACTTACATGTACTTTGTGAAATATTCAAGYTATGTATTCCACTACAATTTTATTCAACATATACATAATGTGTATTCAGACAATTTTGGAACAATACAGAATGCCTCCAGAAAATTTCTAAAGCCAGTTAATTGAGACTAATTTTATGTATAATGTATGCCACATACAGAAATGTTAGTAAAAAGAACCTAAGTGCAGCCCACCAGTTCAAAGCTTCAGATAACTGATAACAAATATCTGGTTAGTCTCCTGGGATTTTGGATAAGTTGTCTGGGCCCAGAGAGTGCAAGTGGTCACTAGAGATGCTCCCTAGGGCTCAGTACTTGGGCTAGCCCTGTTTAATATCTTTATCAATGATCTGGATGAGGGAATCAAGTGCACCTTCAGCAAGTTAGCAGACAACATCAAGTTGGGTAGGGGGTGTTGATCTCCTGGAGGGCAGGAAGGCTCTGAAGAGGAATCTGGACAGGCTGGATCAATGGGCCAAGGGCAGTTGTATGAGGTTTAACATGGCCAAGTGCCAAGTGCTGCCCTAGGGGGCAACAACTCCATGCATCACTACAGGCTGAGGGCAGAGTTGCTGGAAACTGCCTAACAGATAAGGACCTGGAGATGCTGTTTGACAGCATCTGAACATGATCCAGTGTGTGCCCAGGTGGCCAAGAAGGCTGATGGCATCCTGGCCTGGATCAGCAGTGCTGTGGCAGCAGGAGCAGGGCAGTGACCGTCCCCCTGTGCTGGGCACTGCTGAGGCCACACCTCAAATCCTGTGCTCAGTTCTGGGCCCCTCCCTGCAAGAAAGACATTGAGGGGCTGGAGCGTGTCCAGAGAAGGGCAACGGAGCTGGGGAAGGGTCTGGGGCACAAGGGCTGTGAGGAGCAGCTGAGGGAGCTGGGGGTGTTCAGCCTGGAGAAAAGGAGGTTCAGGGGGGACCTCATCACTCTCTGTAAGTGCCTGAAAGGAGGCTGTAGCCAGGTGGGGTGAGTCTCKTCTTCCAGGTAACAAGKGACAAGAAAAGAGGTAATGGCCTCAAGTTGTGCCAGGAGAGGTTTAAATTGGATATGAGGAAAACTTTTTTCAYGGAAACATTTACARGGCATTAGAACTGGCTCCCCASAGAGGTGGTGGAGTCATCATCCTTRAAAATGTCCAAAAAACCATGCAGATAAGTCACTGAAGACATGGTTTARTGCTGAACATGGTGGTGTTGGGTTGATGGTTGGACTTGATGATCTTTTCCAGCCTTAACATTTCTAAGATTCATTGACTCTGTGAATGTAGTCTCTCTCAAATAATACAAATTCTCATAATGTGCAGCAACAGAAATCTAAGAACATCCAGTATTTTCCAGAGTCCCAAGTATTTGGGGGATCCATTAGGAGCAGTAGTTGAGGTATGAATTTGGGAATTTTGCTCATTCTTCTGAAAGTCTTTTCATCGATCTGCCTCATTTATCAGAACACAATTGTCTTCGTTATTCTGARTGCTGAGACAGACTTTCTGCTTGTTTACAAGCATACAATTTTCACTAATCAGGACATAATTCCATCCATCCCATTATTATTGGGATTTCTGAGTAGTAAGGTCCTGATTCCCTTCTTGCATAAATATGGTGAGGACTACCAGTATTTAACCATGACTATGATGACTGAGCCATAAATAAGAGCCCTGATGTAAAATATAAGAGTAATAAAAATTGCTAAGACAGAAAATCAGATTAAGTGGAACATTGCACAGGAGCCAGAGGAAAAGATGAAGAGACTGAATATAAAACTTAAAATGGCACACACATTTGGAAGATGGAGACATTCAGCTACCTTGACAACAACCTATTTCCCACACCTCCTAATGGGAGTATCTATTTAGTGAGTTAGGGAGAAAACAGAAGGAGGGAGGAGCGGGACAGAAAGACTGTTTAAAGTCGATAGCTCAGTGTTTAAGGTAGCCTGAAAAATGTGTATAAGGACAGTTGCCATTACTACATTTAGATAGCTTGCCAGCATGCAACTGTATCTTCCCCCATGTCCCCACCAATCTGCTCCCTTCATTCAGTCCTTCAACACTCACTGAAGTCCTGCCTACTCCTCCTGCTTCCTTCTCTGTGCTCCCCATCCTTCCTCACTTGGTGCCACTAGGAAAGAGTTAAGTTCTTTTGCTGTATGCTTTCTGTTTCCTCCCTCTCCTGTTTTTGCCTGAGGAACAGGCTCATGGGAGCAGGGGTTGAAGCTCTCTCCACCTTTTGCAATGGCCCTCCTGTCTCTTTTGCTCCTGGGCAGGCAGCAGCGGGGCAGCCAGCCAGGCGGATAGAAATTCTCTAGAGGGGGAGCTGGAAATATGCAGTGACCCACTTGCTGTTTCCAAGCTATGTTGCCCAGTTCTCTGTTCTGCCACAATCTGGACCATTTTAAACACCACTAAGTACAGTTAGCATACACTGTGTACACACTAGAGGGGATATCCAGCCCTTTTAGAAAGCTGGCATGCAGATTTAAGTTTAGYTACTATGCCAGCAAGACTGAAAAAGTTATACTTGTTCTCTATACCTTACATCTGTTTATTGCTGATTTAATGTGTCCTTTTGATCTATGCATCCAGACACCAGCCTAGCTCCCTAGGCTTATATATTWATGTTTTGTGGCTGTGTTGTGCTATACCACAACCTGGTTCTTCAATAATTTCCATTACATGAGTGCTGTACAGCAGAAGTAGTAGGTAAAGGCTAAAGAAATAGAACTAGATTCAGTATTAAAATATTGAATCAAGACATTGAAGTTTCAGGTCTTTGAACCCAAATAACATTGAAATATTTCATAGAAAAAATGGTAACAACAGAATATAATTTAAATATCCACCTTTGAACTTGCTAGTAACTATTCTGTTTCTGCAATTGCTCTGTATTACACATTTTATGCCATAAAAGTTATATGTTAGCCTATTTAGGGCTGGTTTGTATGAGGCCTGGGTATGATTTGTTAAGTGACAGTAATGTTACAAAGAGTATTGATTTTGCAATGTTTTCCATGCAATGCTTGGCAGCATTTTTTCAGATGAACAATTTAATTTTACTAGTTTAGAGGTCACAGCTCGTGTTGTGGTATGGCATCATAAATGAAAGGCTTAAGTGAAATTGCATTATATTTAACCCACAATAGTCAAGAATGACTTTATGTCTGTGCCTTCTCAGACAACAAAATGTACTTCATATATTTGGGAGCTGCAGAAGTTTGACATCATTTACAGCCTATCRACTGTACCAGTTGCTGCATTTTGTACAGCCTTTCTGGTACAAGCAGCAGTGTGAGATAACCCACTAATCACATACAATGAATTATTGGTAAATAAGATMCTGAAGATTATTTTCTGTAAGAGGAGAAATTATGAATAGCCACCACCTATGGTTCTATTCTGTGAAAAGAGTTGTGGTCAAGACCTCATTGTCCTCATGAACAGTGATGTGTGGTGTCCCTCAGGGTTTGATACCTGCTAGGGTGGATACTGTTTAACATTCCATCTTCGTTGGTGACGTGGCTGGGGGGATCGAATGCACCCTCAACAAATTTGCCAATGACACCAAGCTGTGTAGTGCAACTGGCATGTGGGAGGGAAAATTCCCATGCTGGAGCTTCTCCCTCATCCTGAGGGATCTAGACAGGATTGAGAGGTGGGCCTKTGTGAACCACACGAAGTTCAACAAAGTGAAGTGTGATGTCCTGCACCTGGGATGTAACAAACCCAGATGTACCTAGAGGTTGGGCAGAGAATGGGTTGTGAGTAATCCTGCAGAGTAAGAATTGGTTTATGAAAAATTGGTTTATGATGGTTTATGAAAAACTCAACAGGATCCACCAGTACGTGCTTGTAGGTCAGAAAACCAATGGCATCCTGGGCTGCACCAAAAGCAGCATGGCCAGTCAAAGGAGCTGATCCTGCTCTACGCTGCTCTTGTGAGACCCCATCTGGAGAGCTGCATCCAGATTTGCCAACATAAGAATATGGAATTGTTGGAGCAAGTCCAGAGTGAGCCACAAAGTTGATAAGCAGATTGGAGAACCTCTCCTATGAAGGCAGGTTGAGAAAGTTGGGGCTGTTTATCCTGGAGAAGGCTCTGGAGAGACCTTGTAGCAACATTCTAGTATCTGAAAGGCATCTACAGGGAAGCCGGACAGGGACTCTTTGTCAGGAGCTGTAGTGACAGGACAAGGAGTAATGGTGAATAGTGAAAGAGGGGAAATTTAATTTAGATACTAGAAAGAAATTCTTTATTGTGAGTGTGATGAGGTACTGAAACAGGTTGCTCAGGGTGCTAGTGGATGCCCCAGTCCTGGCGGTGTTCGTGGCCAGGTTGGAGAATGCCTTGAGCAACCTGGTCTAGTGGGAGGTGTCCCATGGCAGGGGAGATTGGGACTCAAGGACCTCCCAGGATCACTGAATCCTTTTAAAGATAATCCAGAATGGCCTTGCAATGACATAGTTCTGCAGCTTCAGCACTGCTGGGTGCTAACCCATTAAGTCCCTTTGATGTGTATATTTTGAGTTTGTGTGAATGTTCCCTAACCTGATCCTTCTTCAGGTTCAAGTATTCACTTCCTTCCTGAAAAGGGGTAATCCTTGCTACAGACTTCCCTTCTGGCCTCAGGGGTCTTGAATTATTGATGACCAGTCTTACCAGTGATGACAGAGGTGAAGTAGGCATTGACTACCTTAGCTTCTTTTGTGTCCTATGCCCCATTCTCACTCAGCAACAGACCCACAGTCACCCTTGTCTTTTGCTGCTGATGTGGCTGCAGAAAACTTTTTTATTGTCCTTCATTCTCCTGCCAKATTAAACTGGCAGATATTGATTTTAGTTTTCCAGCACTTTAAAGCTTTAAAAAAATTTTACCTGTAAAAGAAGTGACTTCCTTCCTCCTTWGAAAGCTTGGATTAGAAATTATTCTGCCAGAAGTGGACAGGGAGAGTATGGGTGTCTTGACTCTCTGAGAGTACAGTTTTGGTAAACATCACTGCAAAACTTTAATTGTGTGAGAAATTACTGTTAAGAAACATATGAAAATAATGGAGTTATATTTCTTCTTAAGATAATACTGAAAATTTAATACTCTTTTTTTGCTGCTTTTACGTCAGTGACTTCAGCAGTAATTCTGAAATATTGTATTTGTCTGCATTTCAAAGCAAGTAATTCCTATGCAATTGCTGTGTTGTTTGGTGCAAATATAGCTTGCATAATAAAAAATGGTCCAGAGGTAACTCAGGTAGTCAAATATATTCAGGCAGCAGAACAACTCTACAAATAGGTGGCAAAAAATATCCACAGCTAAATGTACCATGCAAGCTACTCATGATACTGTGATGACTAAACACTCATCTGGAATTAAGCTTAGTATCTTTATTAAAGAGCTATTAAGCAAAGTACACGTAGAGAGCTGGTTGTTTCATCCAAGGTATTACTTTGCACCTAGGCATGAATAAATAATGTCTCAAGTACCTAGACTTGTCTTTCTAAACACTTCAGCTTCTCATGCATCTCTGTTTTATCCTCTTGACTTGACCATTGCACATTCTTTTCTCATTTTGAACCTGATTCACTTTTTGGCTGAAAAGAATTTTCTCCATATGCCACTGCTGAAAGAAAACCCTGAAGCCCAAAGTGGTGTGTCCCTCTTCACATATATTTCCCACTGTTAAATAAAATCTATTCATCATTCAAACCTTCCACAGCCTGGTGCTGCTCCAGCTATTGTCTTTTGTTGAATCATTGCTCTCATCCTTCCTCCATCAGTGATGCTACTTCCTATTGATGGAATTTGATGAAATCCAATGCACTGTTTTCAATGGCTTATTTTCCTGGGAAGTCTTGGTTTCTTCAGGAAGAATCTGTCCTAGGATTTCTCCCACTCAATACTTCAAGGAATTACTTATTCAGTGATTTGCATTAATGTCTGTATGATACCAGTCTGAAAGGGTGGGAAGCTTTTGAAGAGTGGTGTCAAAATCCAAACAGTATGAACTGGAGAATACGTAAAAGTCAACACAATGACATTTGTTAAGGCCAAATAGAAAGCACTGGCTTTAAGGTAATCAAAGACATCAGCCTAATGCAGGAAATAACCACTTCTGTAAGACTTCAAGTGTGTAGGAATACAAGTCATCAGCATCAGGTGTCACTGTGTGCATTGTGAAAATGTCACCAGGGCTCTATTTACAGAACTGTTTTATTTAACATTCCAGCTGGTTTCTTTCTTCAGAAGGTGTTCACTTGCACACTTGGCTGGTATTTTCATATCTTGTACTGCATAAAAGGCCCACAAAAAAGATCTATGAACTGAGTACTGAAGCTTTGGATCACTGCAATAGCAAAAGCAATGGWAAAGGTAAATGCAGACTTCATAGCTCAGTGTCTTTTTGTCCYAGGGTCCCATACAAAATTCATTCTGACCTCACTTTTAGAAGACTTCTTATTCCAGGGCTAAGCTTTTTAAGGATTCTCAGCTCCCAGATCTGGCTGTGTGCTATGACTGTTTACCCAGAGCATATCAGGACAGGACTGGCTATTCACAAGGTCTTTCCCAGAATCTTGGCTTATTTGAAAAGCCTTGTGGAGTATGCAAAGGGGGGAGCTGTGGTACACCCCAGTGTGGGACTGGGGCTGCAGTGCACACTGCACAAGAACACCAACAGCTGCACTGTCTTTCCTTAAAATATCTCCTGGATGGGGCCTGCATGAAATGAAGCACTTAGATGAAATGAAAGTATATAAGGACAGCTGTAAGATGTCAGACTCAATGAGCAGGGAGGGGTATATGGAAAAATTCTTGGAGAACAATTACGGTCCAGTAACAAATTTCAAARCATATCACCCAGAAGGAGGAAAACCAGAAAAAAAATGATTTTGCAGTAATAAGATCTCCAGCAAAGAAAAAGGAACTGTGGTTTAAARATCTCTCCTGTTGGATTTTAACGTATCCGTTTCTGTCTGTAAATAAACTAATTCTGGTTTTATAGGAATTCCACACATTTATTGTCCATTTGGTGTAATAAAACTAACTATACTACTAAAAAAAGTGTAACTGCCCTCTAGATAAGAACTGGCTTTTTTCCCTCTCAGCTCTTCATTCTGTATTATTCAGTTCAGAATTCCCCTGGGAGATGAGTCAACAATTTTTATCCTTCAGCGGGTTCCTTACATGAATCCATGAGTTTCTTCACAAGGTCTTTCCAGAGTCTAGAAYAGGCACCTTCCTTAAACTACTAAAATATATATAACCTAGTCTTATCTTTAAAGCTTCCAGATTTCTCAACAAATGTACTTATTACATAGGTGAAAATGCATTAAAAATAAAATATACKGAATTTACAGCCTCCCTCATGGAGCCAGAAACTTATTATGTAAACTCAAAGAGTAAATTCAGTGGATATTATCAAAAAAMATTGTATTTAAATACAAAAAAACCCTCTTATTGTTTAAAATATTTAAATATACATAAATAAGAAGGTAAACATAAAACATTATTTTTTCTCACCATCTCATTATCTGGAACTCTGTGGAAAAGTGACTGCAGTTCTCTAGTTTGAACTCCCAAAGAGATTCAAATGCACCTCTATATCATTGAATACGCACTCTAATTCTAAAGTTTTACTTTCTTTTCTTCTGTAGGAATTGCACCCACCAGCCGKTTGTTACAAACAGTCTGTGCCTGCAGAAGACATTCTAATACAATGAGCCAAAGAGAGTTTTACATCATGAATGTTTAAACTGAACTCTGGTGCCACTACTGTAGTGCTGTGTTTGCCCACTATTGTTAATCTTTAGGTATTCTTTCAGGATKTTTAGCTCTAGAGATTTTGAAGTTCTATGATTCTTGCTGTCACTGACCAAGCCATAGTCTAATCACAAATATTGAAATATTCCTGTAAATGAATCTATTTCCTTCATCATCATCCAAAAGGTGAAATATTGAGTCAATTTCTGGGGTAACCTTGGTGAAAGATGCACTGGTGCTGTAGTGCAGCCATAGATACTTGATGCTTTCTTGCAATGCAGAGAAGTCAGCAAAACGAGTAGAAATATGCCCTAACTCCTGGACAGTGTTTGTTTGAACTAAACCCAGGAAGCTCTTGGTATCTTCTTTGTATGGTAGCTCATTTAGCAATGAAGCACATGAAGACACTTATATAGAGGCAGGGGCAGGACATCCACCATTCAGCACAGTGATAAGAGGAAACTGGACATTGTACATACAATAACATTGTACATACAATAACATTGTACATACAATGACCTTCCCATTTTAATTGCTCCATCTGACTGACTGACTGACTAAAGAAAGAAGCCTGACTAAAGAAAGAAGATTCTTTGCCCAACACATTACTTTGTGGTCTTCCAGGAGAATTCTTAGAATCATAAAATAGTTTGTGTGGGAAAGGACCTTTAAAGATCATCTAGTCCACMCCCCTGCAATGAGTAGGGACACCTACAGCTCAATCAACTTGCTTAGAGACCTGACCAACCTCACTTAGAATATTTCCAGGAGTGGGATATCCACCACGTGTCTGGGCAACCTGTTCCTGTGTTTTAGCACCATCGTTGTAAAAGACTTCTTCCTTTTATCTCTAACAATGTGGTAACTTATACTGTGATGCCTGAACCTCTGCTGAGAACACATCTGCTGCTGAAGAGCACTAAGAGGATGTTTTCTTGGTGTCATGCCAACATAGAATGCTGCCTCGGTCTTTCTGAAAGAGAAAAGAGATATTATCAAACCTCACACATTGAAATAAATGGTCAATAAAAATTCGTTGAAATACTGTTTTTACTAAGTATTTACAATGTAAAAGACCTGATGCTAAATCATACAATAAAATAAAGCTTGCACAGAGTTCTCATTTGTTATGGCAAATTTTGTGACAGATGGAAAAACATTTAATCAGAGATTGCATTAATGCAATGTGTATTTTTCCAGTGCCACTTTGCTTGTACGCTTACTTGATGGATGGAAGACATTTATTTACAGATGATGCATAACTACCCAACTATCAACATATCTAACTGCCTGTAGCATGTCAAAATACAATTATATTTTTTCATATGTATTTCCACTGCAGTAAAAGCAGAATTTTCCACATCCCACAGACATAGTAAAAGRCCTATAATAAAAACATAACCCCTCCTTTTACTTACAAATACTAATTCTCCTAAAAACCTGTCAGAAGTTTCTTTCAAAGCCTAAGGCTGGGATTCAATTCAGATGCTACTGGAGTGGTCTGGGAAACTATATGCTTCAATCCATATTGGGGGAGATTTCCTCTCCCAGTAAATAACCCATCGGCAGTTTCCAGTTTCTCAGATCAGTTTTTCACCTTGGGCCAAAAATCTCTGGTGTTGTGGTGGTGCAAACACAGAAACAATGGCATTAGGAGCAAGAAGACAGGGCTTTCAATGCCTCTACCAATCACCTGTCATAAYTGATATCCATATGGAATTGATCACTTAAATCAAAGGTCCTCATGACCTCAAAGTTCATAATCACCCACTCAAACTTTACCTATTAAAAAAAGAAGGGGCTTTGTCTGCCAAGAGCRCAGTACTGCTTCACACAGTAATGGTGAGGAATGCCACAGGATTGCTGCATCACTCCCACCTGGTCAATGCTCACTTCTGAGCAGCTCTGAAGTTTGCTGTAGATAAAAATTACTGTATTGGCTTAATGTAATATAGATTCACAGTCCTGGTCAATGAGATTCTTGCTGTGACTGGTAATTGGTGCACTGCATTTAAGGAAAAAAAGATCTTGGCAAGAAATAGGAAAGTATTCTCCTAATCAATTAAGCTGTGTGTTCATCAAAAACACCAGGGAAYGTAGCTGTATCCTTGGGGAGGGAATTCAAGTATTGAATTTTGGGTGACATTTTTAAATRGCAGGCACAACAACTTGCAAATCCTGTAGTCTCTTATTTACATAAATATTTGTAATTTAATTAWTAATTTTCTGAGAACACTGATCATTCCCAGATGCAGTCACATGTATGCCACCAATACTTCTAAACAGTTRGAAGACCAGGAGAAGCACTACTCCTGGCTGAAATATTTGAGCTGTTTCTGTCTGAGGTTTGAGTTACCACAAGTGCCAACATGATGAACTGTGGCAAATCTGTGGCTGTTGTAGCCCCATTCACTTCCCTTTCCTGGACCTCTGATGTCCTGCAGAGGGCATGAAAGGAAAACTGATGAGGCACAGCAGCATCTCAGCATCTGACTACACAGAGAGGGTGGTGTGGGTCAGGTGGGAAGTGAGATTGGTTATGGACACCTGCCTGTGAAACAGGCTTGGCTCACAATCAGATGCAGCACACGTGTCCATCTGCATCCCTTGCTGTGTGCACCCTCACCAGCTCTCAGGGCAGATGACACAGATGATTGGCTTTTCCAGTTAAGACCACAAATCCCTCCTCCTCTTGACCAACAGATAGATGGATTTGAGTCAAATAGGATGTCCTTTTGAAACCTTACCGGCGTCTTCCCAAATTCTATGTGAGCACAAGATTTCTCTAAACTATATCTGAAAAAAAAAAAAGAAAAAGAAAATTCATACGGATAAAACCCCACAGAAAATCACTGAAAAGAGAAGTTGAAACACATACACCCTCAGCATCTCCTTACCTTTCTGAGAGTGTTCTCTAATGTCCAGGTTTCCATGTTTTGTGCTTTTAATTGCACATCTAAAGCCTTGATGTTTCTTCTTTTCCACAAAGAAGCCAAGATTACAACKCCTGAAAGGGCTTTCTACCCATGTAATTTGTCTTCGTTAGATTTCTACCTTCTTTCTTCATATCAAGTATTTCTTCTCTTGCCCAAGTTTCAGYACTGTTCTCATCTACCCTTTCTCTTAGTCAGCTCACAGTTAAATTATTTATACTTGCTGTTTTTAATCCTTCTTTGGTTTCGTTTACCTGGGGCTTGGTGAGAGTAAGTGTTCAGACAAATGGGTTAGAAGACATTTTTCAAAATATGTATTTCATTGTGCTCTGGMTAGGTTGTCTTCTGTTTTTAATGTTGAGGGGATGGGATGACCTACTGCAAACCAGCTTGGCTTCTGAAAGTACTGCTATCGCCTAGTTATAAAGSCAAACAGTCAGCACCATAAATGTTTTAGAAGAGTACTACAGGAAGCACAAGCAAGCAAACAGCTCTGTTGTACTTACTGCTGGCTCCTGTCCACCAGCCATCCTTCCTTCAGCTGTCCTTCCCTGCCTTGCCAGCTTGACAGAGGCACCATTTACAAAACGCACACTCAGTAGTTGGCTYGCGGTACCCATCTATTGATTAGCTGGCTGCTGCCAGGAAGGTCTAATCAAACTTAATTGCAAAGAGGATGTCAGAGAGGGCATTAATTTCAAGGTCTCTCTTCTGCCCTCCTGCTGCTTTTATCAAAATATGTAAGAAATTATTTATTAATTGCTGGGAGGTACAGGCAGGAATGAGCCCTCTAATGTTCCTGCACTAGTGGACTGTGGGATGGGTAGATGTGCTACTGCAGTGAGTTGAGAGAGATTTCTTATGTTCTTAAATGTGAGACATCTGTTCCTGTCAAATGTGGTTGAAGTTGCCTGACAGCTTCAGAAGTTATGGGGACTGTGGGGGAACTAATAGGAATAGGGAGTGTAAAAGCTTCATTTCCTTAGAAACCAGGCAAAAATATTCCAACCCATTATCTCTTTATGAATTATTTCTGTAAAGATTGCCCTTTACATGCTTTAAATATCTGAGCTACACCAGTAGAAATCTAGCAGTGTACAGGATTTTCATAAGCATTCTGATATTATGTCTTGATTTGCTTGAAAAACAGAAGAGGGTTCAGATAAATGCATCAATTATTTTGTACCTGTCTACATCTAAACAGYGCATTTCTCTGTGTAGCAAGCCAGCTCCGCCTGCCGTGAAGGCAGAGCACAATTTGCAGCTGCTCTGCTCTCCCTCCAGGTCACCACATTTTCACAAGAAAAGCAGGATTGAAAGGGGTCACCTCTGAGGCTCCATCCCTCTGCAGACCTTTAATACAGCACCATCACCTGTGGCCAGAAATTGTAGCAATCCTCACAGTGCATCAACTCTATAATGTATAGATTCTTCTCATGTGGCAATTCCAGAGTGTTTATTACTTTACTTTTGAAAGGAATATTACTGCTCCAAGAAGACCACAGGAACTGGCATTTAACCAGAAATCATGTGCAGACTCCCTCTGCAGCTTGTGGTGTGTCTGTGGAAATATGCTGTGCATTTAAAACTCAGAATTCCATTGTTTTTTCTTTGTTTATTTGACATGACATGAACAAGCTTTGTGGTTTATACCAGTCTGATATTTTCATAATATGTTCCTCCAGATGATKGTGAGACTTAGCTCAGGTCAATCAGGGAATCTATCAAATACATCAAGGTTAATACTGATAAATCCAGACACTTAATAGTTTTATATAATCAGCTTTAGTAGAATTTYTTCTTTTTATCTTATGACTTTTGGACTTCATATGAAATACAGTAGGGAAAATATAACCAAACCAGAACTATTTAGGTCTGTATCCTCTTGCTTCTTTTAAAAATTACTAAATGTTCAGTACTAAAATAATGCTTGGAGTCTGGGTAATTCTTCAGACTAAAACCTGAKAGACAGGTAATTCTAATTTTGAAAGAGAAAACAGATGTATAAAGATTCAGTGGTGAAAGTGAGACACTSTGAAAACCTGGAAAAAAACAGCCCTGAAAAGTGATTAGTCTCTGCTGAGAATTTATAATGATCATCCTTGTATTTTTTCAGTCCAAAAGTATCACTGGMTTTATTTCATCTTTGAAATGTGTTTCAGAAACATTCATAATTGGTGTATATCAAGCCCTCAGAGCAGAGGATGTAYGGCCAGTAGCTCAGGCCAGTAATTAATGCTGGCTGCTGCCCTTATGGGCTGAGCAGCTCAGATTCTCATGTGCTACCCTGTGATTTTTCACTACATGCAGATACTACTTCAATAACAGCAGAGATTTATCCTTGTTTATAGGGCTACTGRGGCTTATGCTTTCCAAGAATATCCACGTTAACAAAGTCCAAATTTATTTGGTACAAACTGTCACAATAATTTCAGTGGTGAGAATAAMCTGGGACCTCTGCTCTTCTGTAGATTAAGATTAGATCTCTGTTTTAGAAGATATGTCATGTTTTAAATTGAGTGAAATCTGAGGGAAAATATTAGTGAGTGAAGTTCTTCAGTATGAGCTTTTTACCTGGGCTGACTAGTAGTATCCAATAACATTTCAGGACTGCTGTGAAGYTCTTTTATAATTTAAACAAATGACTCCTTGTRAGTGCAYATGGAATGAYAGAATATACTGAGTTTGAAGRGACYTACAAGGATCATMAGGTTAAATACCTATTTTGGTCCAGCAGGATATAAATGTGTGCAGTAGGCAGTTTGCCCGAGGTACTGGTGTTTCAAATCACTATATTAGGTTTTCCTCTTAATCATATTTGTGATTAAATGTACAGTCTGTCACTGCAAAATTAACACAAAATTTTATATTTTAAATTCAAATATTCCACACCAATTTGGTTACTGAACTTGTTTAACAATCATAAAAAGAATTTGAGGCATTAAGAATTAAATATATAACATGAATATTAATTTTTTGTGATTTCTGCCTGAAGTTTAAACTGGTCTTAAAGCAGGATTTATTCATTTAAAATAGGWTTTTAAATTGTGTAATAATTACACTAAGTACACTTTTATTTATTATTTAAAGAAAACAATTAATATTTAAATGCAAAAATATATTTCCCAATTTAGGAAAAAAAATAGAACTATACTAAAACAAACTAAATATAAATGGGTAACAAATAAACAAATAAGCCCTATTCTAAATAACCCACCATTGCTAAATATTTAAAGATTAAACCCATTAAAACTATTTTTTATGAAAATTAATCCATGGTTAATTATGAAATAATTAATATTTTATTGATTATGCTATAACTCAGTTGTAATGGCTGTGGTTTCTGTTTCTCCTCATATCAAAAACTACAGAAATATCTGACTTGCAAGTTATTTGGCAGTAGCTGTAATGCACAGAAATGCTTTCTTAAATTTCTCATTTTATTATGATTTTTGAAAAAGCATTATTAAAAAATAAAAGTTAGTTTTCTGGTACACATACTTTGATTTGATCCCTTTTCTGCAGTTGTTTCTGCTTCTAGTTGTTWGGAGAGCCAAAATCTTTTGGATCTGCAGAACTTGAGCTAGAAATTGTAATGAGAATATTTATTATGAGAGAGCCAACATGCTGTTCTTTCTTTCTTTCCCTCATTGGTAGATATTTTCTGAAGTATAGGACCATATTTTTTTATGTCTTACAGCTCATGGGTAGAACAGCCAAAACACACAGGATAGGACAATTCTAAATAATATACTGAAAAAAAAATCAGGCATATAAATTAACTCATAATATTCTGGAATACTTTTATTGACKGCAAACAAATTTGACAAGATCTGCAAATGCTGCAATGAATTACTGCACCTTTGTTACACAACTGGTCCTTATTTGTTGTTAAATTCCTTGGAACCCTTCTGCATAATTTACTGTTTTAGTGCACAACATAATGCAGAAGTGTAGGAGAGCATTTGTAAATTCTTCTTTTTTCGTGTTCCTTCTACTGTGGCACCAAATTTTGGAATCATTCCTACTGAAATCAGGGGAAAATCTCCATGGCTGAAAATTGCAGAGTGCACGGCATGATAGGAGCAAAGTCCTGCTTTTGGAAACATGGTGGTGCTCTGGTGGATCCCAGAAGGATGTCCTGGGCTCTGGCAGATGCAGGGGTTGGTGAAGAGAGGAGGAGCTGTTTCAGGGCTGRGCTCCAACAGGTCCTCTCTCCTCCTGAGGTGCTGGCTCTCTTGCCACATCCCAGCCTGACCTCCCTGGCTCGATACTTGGCTCTGTGTGGAGGTCAGCTCACCTCTGCTGGACCAGGGGTTCAAAGCTGCTAGAGATGTAGGGTACGGGATCTCTTTCTCACCACCTTCAGGGAAATGGATAAGGGTCCTGCCAAAATGAATCTTCTTTGATTGTGCATGAATGGTGTCCCCTGGATTATACTGTAATACTCTCCAGGGTGTAAGGGAACAACTTCTCATTGCTTACTGACCAGGAGAATGCAATGTACCCAACCACTGTATGTGAGCTGGCATCTTTTCCAAGTGATCACCCAGGAAAAAGAGGATGGGAAATAAAACATATTTTTCTCCTAAAGAGAGAGGAAATATAATTTCAGGATAAAAAGAAAATAGCAACACATATATAGTTAAGAACAACAAAGTTAACATAAAGAGTGATAAAAGAAATGTAACCATTTGATCTTTTAACAGACTGACTTTTTTAGTCAGTAAAATTTGGATATTTAGAAGATAATAATTCCTAATTAGCTCTTTCTTTAGCCCTTGGTATGAATATCTAACATTTTCATGCTGGGGAATATAATCCAGTGAGATTCACGTGGATGATAGCCCTCTCTGTGTTCCCAAGTGCCTTCAACTACACRTGACATTGGGGTGAAGTTTGTGCAGTCTGACTCCACCTGGAAACCAGATGTAGCACATGCCAGAGAAAACTCTCTAGGGTGTTTTATAACTGGGTATTTTGTCTCAGCAGAGAAAGAATGTAGAAGATGTAAAGCAAAGCTTGGCATTCACAAATCCTATTGATGATAACAGCAGAACAGCCATGCCTCTGCTAAAAAGGGAGTAGGTCCACTCAGCCTGAGGTGTCCTGACAGAAATGGTCTGCAGAGACAGAGRAAAACCCAGGGGCTCTGAGGAAGACTTTGAAGACCTTTGTCATTTCTTCCCTAGACAAAGGAACTGCTGCTCCACAGTGGTTATGAAAACATATGGAAAATGGCAGCATGTATTACTGAGTAGAGATTCTCTATGCCACCATTTGCTATAAGAAGTAAATGYAATTTTCACATCAATTCATGACTGGAGAGAAAGTCAGTGTTCTTAACTGTAAAATGCTTTGGAAAGAGAGGTTGTATGGCATCCATTGATGCAGGCACAGTGTTTGAGCTAGATGCTCATACTACTTCTCTCTGGTGGTAGATCTTTCCAGAAAAGGACTCCTCTCCAACCCATCCACAACCAGAGGACCCCTTACTCTCCACTGAATTCAAGAGGAACTAGTCTTCCAGATCAGACCAGATGCCAAACTTCTTGGCAGTTAAAGGGAAGTAAGAGAGTCCCACAGATAGTAGGTGGAATAAAAATGCCTGTGACAGAGACACTGAAGTTTTACARGGAGACAGAAGCAAGCAGAGTGGGCTTGTGTAGGCAAGCGTATCATTTATTCCAGATGGTGTTTTGCTTCAGTAAAAGCTGCAAAYTCTCTTAAAGACACTTCTGTGCCCCTCAATGTACATTTTGAACAATTTGCAACTGATGTATTCATAAAATTTATAAAAGACATTGCTCATACAAAAATGYCATGAAGCACTGGTCTTGGCAGGACAGGAGGAGATTTGGTGTAGCYGCATTAATAGTGAGAGGGCTTGGGAACACTCAGGAAGTGGTGCTGAGGGACTGCAGGTGGGAGTCCCTAAAGGAAGAAGTTAAATGTGCTCACTGGCCACAAATGCAGCTGCTTCTGGGACTCAGGAAAAACCTCCAATGAACATAAAAGATATTCTGGAAAAAATTCCTGGTATTTTGTATTTCCACATATTTCAGTGGAAATTACTCTGTCAATGCCTACAATCATTCCTGTCTCAAAAATGTGTGCATTTGTAACAAATGCTTGGGAAGTTTTTGTGGGATTTTTTTTTTTGTTTGTCTGTTTTTCTCTTTTTAACAAAATTTGTAATGGAACTATAAACAAGGAGTTTAAGAAGGAAAATAACAGAACATTCATGCAGACATTCTCACACATTCTCACTCCAAAAACATTTGGCCAGCTAACAGGTGATGTGTCTTTTAAATATCTGGTTCCCAGAAAATCTGATCTCTTGAAAACCATGATATCTTGTTCTGTTCTAATCCTGTGTTTMAAATGTGGCAAGAGACTGTGGAAAATACCAAATTATATCCTTCTCCCCTTCTTATTCTTTTAAACAATTCTTCATTTATTCAAGCTTTGCAACTCCTTGCATATAAAAACACCATATGGAAGATMACTTCAGCACAGACATGGAAATGCTTCTGTCCTTTTTATCCAAATTAAAGAAGACTAAAAGAGGAGTCCTTCTTCCTAACTGGAAAACCTAGGTAAGCATCTTAAAAATTATTATTTATATAAATAAGAATCCACATTTGCAGTCAAAAGAATCCAAAAATGGTGGTTATAGAATCACATATGAGATTTTTGTTTAAAAAGTTAAAGAATCTGATGACAAAAATATTGTAATTTTAAATAGAAATTTTGAATAAAAAATAAACAAGTAAACTAAAAATTAGATGTGTTTTAAATTGAAACACAAAAATAGTAAGGACTAGGGCTGCACAATCTTGATCCCTGCACATAGTGTGCAGGAAAATCAGCTGCATTACAGATATACAGCTTTTGACTTCATGGCCTCAGCAGCCTTAGCTATGACAATAAATTGTCAGGCTGTGATATAATATGRGTATTTCTGCTGAAATCAGAGGCCCTCATTGACCTGTGTGTTATAAGTCACTTCACTATGGCTTAATTTTTTTCCTGTTCATTCTTTTTCTGTCTTCTCTTATACTCCAGACTAACCTTGGATTAGAYTTTATCTTGATCTTGGGTGCTGACATTAGTGCAATAAAGAATATAAATAGTAAAACAATGTGATTTTTACACAAAATTGCATGGTTTCAGACCAACATGATCCATGTGTGCTTCAGCTGTTTATTTTTAAAAACGCRAATAGAACTTTAGTCATCATGTTATCACAGTTTGTCTTTTAAAAGAACCAACAGTGAAGTTTCTTTCTGTTATTTCTGGCAAATATGGAGCAAGTGTGACTTGGCTYCCTTAGCCACAAAAGCATAACATGAAGAAAACACTCCTTGATGCAACATTCCTAACGAGTTACATGTGTCTTTGTGTGACTCTTCCAGCACTGGGATATGTCCTTCTTCTGGTTCATCCAAAAGAAAACAAAACAGATCATTAAAGGTCCACGGTGCTGTAGTATGGTTTTATTTGTCCTAGGAAGTGTTTATCAAGTACTGCTGTGAAGAGATATTGTTCTCTTTAAAGACAAAAAAAGTAGAAATGACTCTGCTCTGTGACTAATAACAGAGTTCTGAGGAGATACTTCAAACTCAATTTATAAAAGCCTTGCAGCTCAAAAGGTGACATGAAAGTTGAACAGGATAAAAGAACTGGCATTTTAAAAGGAAATAAGAAAGAGTGTTTTTGCTAAAAATAACAGAATAGCAGCAATTTCTGAAACACAGTCATTCTATCCAAGTAAAAACATTGTAATGGTTACGAATAATAGCAGGTAGGTTTCAACTACAGAGTCAGTCAGGTGCATATTAAATTGATCAAAATAAACCTCTAATAATCACCTCTGTATGTGACAAGTAGAAAATGAGTAGAATTAAAATAAAGATGGAGATTCAAATAAGGTTAAAAAAAGGAGAAGGCAGAGGAGCATTAACAATGAAGTAAAATAGCAAAACCTAAATAAAGTGAGAATAGGGGTTATCTGGGCTCTCATTTAACATATTGCCCTCCATTTTAGGTAAGAAAAAAAAATAGGAAATAATGCAGTAATAAGATTTGYTAGACTTGTCTTACAGAAAAGTTGTAAGGATTCATTCAGCAATATTCCTATGGTAGTTGAGGATTGAAAACACCATGTAAGCTTGAATCATAGCCCACTAATCAAGTGGCTGAAATTAAGCCTTTATATCCAGGCAGGGAACTAACATAGCACTTCAGAAAGGGGAAAAATAATGTTTAAGACAGGAAACTAGGAAAACTAGATAAAATGCAAAAGAGATATCAAGTAGTGAAAAAAAAAAAGCTTTCAGTAGAAAAAGAATAAAAAATGCTCTCACATAGAAGATACAATGGAGGAAAAGAATGAGTGCTACTAATGTCACAGTCTGCTTACTGCTGAGATTTACTCACTGAACCGAGGTGCCCCAGTCAGGGTCCTAAGCTGGCGTCCAGACAGCTGAGCTGGCAGCTTTAACTTCTCAGTTACCCACTGAAACCATCCTTCTGAAATAAGCACCTGAGCTACCTGTCTGTGAGGAGGCAGAAGGGTGTGCTGCTTCCAGAGGGAGAGCAAATCTGCCAGGGCCCATTTAAAATTTCAGGTGAAGATTYGTGTTGGAGGTGGGGTGGGGGCCTGCTTTCCTTTGTCCTTTCCTTATTTAGCGTGTCAATGAGATGTCTGTGTCCTAAAAACCCCAAGTCTGATGCCTGGAATTAAATAACACAGTTACTCTCCTCTTAAATGATTRTATTAACAAGCTGTGAAGGTGTTGTGTGTAAACAAGGTCACAGTTTTCCTTGGCATTGGTGGCCTCTTTCAGAAGCACCTATCAGACCTTGAATTTAGGGCTGGGTGCAAGTGTCTGTGTTGGCAGTTCAACAGCAGAGACACACTTTGGAGATGCCCATGTTCACGTGCATGAGTGACATTGACTGGGAATCTTTGGTTCCCAAGAGACTTGGAACTGTCTTTTATGATCTTCAGAGACCTTCACTTTGAATTTGTTTTTGAGTTACTCTGAAGACATATATTATCCTGCCTTAATAAACAAAATTAACTGAAATATCTTACTTTCCCTCTAATATAAGGAATAAACAATTTTGATAAATTTAAACTGAGCATTTAATTCTTTTAAAAAGACTTACATGTACTATGTAAGTGGAGGGGGGGGTTGCTCTCTATAAAAGTCAAGATTAGAAAAAAAGTATTAAATAGTATTAAAGCTTTTTATTCTAGCCATTATGCTCTGCAGTGAACCAATGCAGAAAGGAAAATATAAGAGCTAGAAAAGTACAGTATCTGCATTTTTATATTAGTTTAAAAGAGAAAGCAAAGGAAGAAGTTAACTAAATAATAATAATAATAATAATAATAATAATAATCTGAATTGATTTGCTGAAGTATGCATCACTGCAGGAGGGACATCTTGGTGTAGAAAAGAAAAACCTGCATGAATTCAGATTTGTCAGTGGGGTGATGTGGAGAATAACTATGCAAGCTGGCACAGCAACCTCTGCAAGTTTCCTGACCAACACAGAGGTTATATGAGGAATACCCTTATATGCCAAGCAAAATAGAGCACAAATGATTGAGCCATCATGGGTTTCTTCATTTCTAAATACTTACTGTTTTTCTTAAATTGATTAGTCTTGGTATGGACTCACATTGGCAGGGCCTTATTAAAGCTCTGGGTACATTAGTTTAATCTTCACAGACAACAGAGCTGCTTCTGTTTGACTGTTTCTGCAGCATGTTCCCATAAAAAGAATGCACGAGAATGTTAATGTGACAGTCCTTCAAAGCAAAGTCTATTTCATCAGTCAAGAGGAAATCTTTGTGGAATACAACTGGAAGAGATTAATGCATTTTAATTTTACAAGACTTTCATTATGAAAGGAATTTAAATAATTTAATTTGAAAGCATGTTCTCAAGTGATTTTTTWAAAATAAATTTAAGTTTGGARTTYCTTGYTTTTTATCATTAAATGTGGCCTAAAAGAAGCCTTAAAATAATTTCCCACAACAGACTTCTTTCTCTTCTTCCCACATGGCAAATTTYATTATTTTCCTCCTTTTGTTTCAAAGGAGACAAAGTAATAATGATAACTCTTATTTAAACTCAATCTCAAACCTCTGTGCATAGCACCTTATRTGTCATAACACTTTTGCTCTGAGAGCAACCAAAATAAAAACATTCTTTTTGTGCTAGTTGGTTTCTAYGACTTCTACATAAGAATCACAAAACCAGTGATGTTTACACTGTTACATAAATCCAGCACCCACTATTTGTATTGCTTTAGGCCAAAGCACTTGAGAAAGAGAGGGGCTAGTCTCCCCTACAGCCTTCTAGAAATACATTCCTCTGGTTTAATGTGACAGCAACAGCAGGAATTCTGGCTGTGTTACACTGCTAACACGTGTGCAGTGAGGAACAGATAATGTGATGTTATCATGCTGTTCTTGTTACTTGAGCTCCAGGTTCAGTCAGAATAYTGATAGTCTTTAATGGTGAATGGAAAAATTGAGTTTATTCACACCAATTTGGTCTCTGATSACTTAGTGCATCACTCTCTGAGATTTTGGTTTGATACTGTAACATTTTCAGCAGCAACACTCATCTTTTCTCTTCTTTACTTCTTTTCTTTATTTTCCGATTTTTCATATCTTCCCTTCCCTTCCCTTCCCTTCCCTTCCCTTCCCTTCCCTTCCCTTCCCTTCCCTTCCCTTCCCTTCCCTTCCC
>CADDXX010000001.1:1407712-1429639 GCA_902810485.1 Alauda arvensis
GTGCTGGAATAAGAGGATGGATTATGGTGGGACTTTCTTATGCCTGAATCGCTTTTCTTTTAGACAAATTCCTAGCTATAGACTCAGTTTTTTGAGGTGATCCTGTTCTACTGAGAGATAGAGATTTTTTTTTTTTGGTGCAAAGAGAGGTCAAAGTAAGATTCTTGATTATTATGGGGTGAAGTTAATTAAACCTTCTGCATTATTGTTACTCCCMCCTCTGTCTTTATTTTTCCAAAGAAAGTGTCTAGCAGTCTTAAACTGGGGGTGAGTGTTCAGTCCCATTTTTCTTTTCATTTTAATATTGTGATGCTATAAAATCCTTGTTTCCTGAGACTGTAGCTTTTCTGTTAAATTCCAGTCAAGGAAATATTAAAAGATGTGACAGTCCATCAGAGAAGGAAGGTTCTTCCTTCATTGGCTACTTGAAATGAACATCATACCAGTTACTTTCTCAGTGTAGAGAGATTAGAGATTTTGGGTACTACAGAACTCTGAAAAGTAGAGGTACAAAGAATGAGATGGGGTTTAAAAGTTTCATGTCATTCAACAATAACTCTTTCCCCATTTAAAAATAGATGTGTCTCAAAATGTTTTCCTCAAAGAACTCACAAGTATCTACGATCCCAGCTTTTCTCAAGAAAGCCATTGTTGTTTTAGAGGTGAAGACATGTGAGACAGCTCTTTAGATTTTTTTATGCATTCAATAGATGTCACACTGATAGATCCATGAGAGCCATGCAAACAGGATTGGAGTTTATCAATAATTCTAACACACTTCAGATCTGGGGATCCAGGAGTGTTGCACTGCACTTTTGAATAACATTTAGTAAGAGGACCATTTGTAATTTGAAGTTTTCTCTGTCACATCCTACTTCAATTCAATAATTTTATGCATTTATGTAGGGTGCCATAGAATGACAGTAAAATGTGATAATCCATCAAGTCWCTTCCAAGTCTCTCAATTACCCAATTTTGTTGTTATTATTGAAATCTGCATAAATTCATCTTGCAGTATAAATCTGCAATATTCAATCAAGTCCTCAAAATTGCTTCTGGTCTCTAAATGCTCTGAAATAAACTTGGCTATCTCTTTCTTTAAGTCAAGCTTTGAAAAATGTGCGTCATTAAAACAAATGTTTGCAAACTATTTATATCCTGAAGATCTTTTTGTAACATTCATAGCTCTTAGGGCAATGCATAATACTCAGATCCATGACCATGGGTTTTGGTTTTAGAATGTTTCGACCTTAATCCCTCCCATTAGGTTTTCAGTGAAAATATTCTGTGCCAGAAGAGAAATTATGCTGCGCTAATGGCTCAGAGGTRCACAGAATGATGGCTGCAGCTGATCAGGTATGCCACCAAAACTCCTCAAGCCAAGACTTTTACCAGAGGACCTCATGGCTTGCAAAGAACAAGAAAGAAGTCAGTACGTCATACAGCTTTGCTGGGTTCCTATAAATGTTTCTTTAGATCTTTAGAAGTAGCTTTGTTGTAAGGAATACGAGGCCAGTTGCCCACTTGTCAATGTCTCCCTCATCTATGCTATTTGATTTTGCTCCTCAGCCTGTGTCCTTTTCCTTTCTTTATTCTTGAACAGACTTTTTCTTAAAAAAAAAAAAGAAAACAGAAAAAAAAAGAAAGAAAAATCATTAGGCATTAACTAAATGTTGAGTGTTGCCCAATCTCCCAAAATACATCTAACAGCTTTTTTTATCCTCTTACATCTCTATGCTTTTGCTTTCTTACATGTAAGTTGCCCTCCAAATACAGCAACCCATAAATTATTTCTGAGTCCCATAGGACATGCTCAATTTGTAAAGTTTCTCCCTTGTTGTAAACATTTGTGGATTTCTTGACTTAGTCTCAAATCTCCATTATTAGAGAAGCAGGTACAAGGCAATGAAGGTAATTTTGACAGAAAACCCATGAAAAATCAGCCAGTTAAGTGAGAATTTGTAAAACTYGAAAAAGTGGAATTGCACAAACAAGAATAGGTTCTGGCAATCTTTTTTTGTACAACTCCTAATTTGTGGTTTTAGGTGGCTCTGTGCTCTCTTTGCTTGGCAATTAGAACCATGGTAGGAGAAAATATCACTTAATGTCTTAGCTCCGTGTAGCACAGCTCCTAACAAACAGCTTTGACATTCTAGGACATCACTGTGGAGATAAAGAAAAAGAATCAAGAAAAACAGAAGAAAACGTTATTTCCCATTTTATTGTGTCCCCTTTTATTCTGGAGTCTCTCCATTTACTTTTCTTCCTTATGTCTATGTCTCTTCTTGCACCTATGCACAGGATTCCCAGAAACAGAAAAAAACCAGAAGCCAAAGAAGAAAAAAATCAAGTAYCTTCTGCCAATACTGTTGCAGAAACACTCTCTGCAGGAGGGGAAGGAAAAAAAAATAATGCTGACAAAGGAATGCATTGGTAGAGAAATCTTCCTGAACTGAACTAAACCTTTCTTTTGCTTCAGACAAAACCCCTTTTACCTGTAAAACTGTCAGCTGTCCAGCCTAGGTTTATGGAATTAAAAATCAAAAGTTTAAAGGACAAATAGAGGGCATTTTTCCCTTGTAGTTATTTCTCCCTCACTGAAAAARTGATGACTCCTTTCTGTCTGAATGAACTGTGATACTTGAAGATTTGCAGAACTTCTTCAAAAAGCACTTTCCCAAATGTAAGCCAACATCAAGGCATCATGGTTTTGAATTAGTTACAGTAACAAAGAGTTTCTCAACATGACTCTGTTATGCTGTTTTCCAGATGGGATGGAGTTCTGTGAAATCTCTGTTCTTTTTGGGCTGCTAATCTTGCTTCATGACTCAGAAGCTGAAAGCCCTAAATAATGTTGATAATCCTCTGCAGTCTCTTTTCAGTCTTAGCAATGCCTTTCTTCTAATGAAACACGTTATATGCTTTGCAAGAGAAATCCCATGATTATTTTTGATACTAAACCTTCAGTCCATGCTTACTGACATTGCAAGGCATTCCTCTGATTTCTATCACAGAAAAGGATTTGCACATCCAGACTTGGTATACATTACTGGAGTTGTATATAATAAAAAATATAATTTTCAGAATCTACAGAATGTTTTTCATGCAAGCCTAGCTGGTTTCTCTGTGAAGGACATARGGAATTCACAGCTGGATAGCAGACTCCTATCTTTAGGTATCTACGTGCAAATTGATAACTAAGCTGTCCCTAAAGCTAACGAAGAGCTTTGTTAATGTAAGGGGTTACTGATACCAAAAGGCAAGCAGGGTATCTGAGATACCAAAAGACAAGCAGGATATCTGTAGATAACTGGCAGATGGGACACAAGATCTTAGGGAGACACAGCCTCAGAGGCAGCAATTGAAGGCTGGGCAGCATACCTGCACTGGCTGAAGTRATCTCAGTGAGACCACAGGAACATGTCCAATATAGAGGCACCTACCCTTACACCCTAAATTAACTTAAACTGATTTCCATCCTCCTTTAGCTCTGTTCAATCATTTTATTGCCRTTTCAGAAGGTGTCTAGCTGCTGCTGAAGCAAGGCATGGATCCTGCTGGTGCTCTGTCAGCCAGCTCTTTGCAGGTGTCTCAGGTGYTCTGAATGTATTTCAGACATCTGTGCATGACAAGGAAGGCAAGGCCATACTGTGTGTCCCTGGCAGAGCCTGTGTGCTGTGTGAGTCCACTGGCATTGCTTTAACATCTGCAGAAGATGAAAAGTYGTCTGTTGCTCTATTAAGGCTCACACAGAGAATAATTAAGCAAATGCTCAGCTTTGTGTGTGTTATTTAAAAATTAAATTTACAATCRCTGTGCATACAGTGTTATGCATTGTAGTACAAAGCAGCTCTTCTCAWTAATATACTGAGAAGGAAATTATCTTCTGTGTTTTTTCAGTATGATTGTGATCTATGGATCCCGGTGAAGAAGGCAGAATTTTCTCATGCTCCTGTTGAAATGTGTCAGAAATAGCTGTTCTCTACATTTTGATAAGAGCCATGAAAAAAMMCCACACTAAAAATGTRCACACAAACAGATACTCACATGCATGCACACATACACATGCACAAAAATGCCATCCAGCTGAGAACGGATTGGGCTTTATTTTATTTCTCTAATTTAGTTAAGTTTYCATTTGTAACTTCGCTATTGTGACTCAAGTTTTGTAGAAACGCAACTGTGTAAACAACAACCGGAGACAGAAGGAGCTTTAATGACACATGGAGCATGTTAAAAAAGTAGCACACATTTTTAAAGGCATGTTTAGGGCAGGGAATTTTTTTAATCTTGCTTTTTCTCTGCAATGATATTAAAGGAAAAAATCAGTTCTCTTCTAGAAACTCACTGTAAGAATATTTTTCTTCTTTATCCTTTTTTTATTATTATAGATTCAGGCAACAAAAACATTAGCTTTCTGCACTAGCTGAAGAGATGCTCATAAAAAGTCTAAATATCTATTGACCCTATGATCTCAATTGCAAATAGCCTGTACATAAGAGAATTACATTATAAAACCTTCTTTTGTTATGAAAACGATCTTTATGGATGTATCAATTATTTATATTAGCAGTTACAGTTCAGGATAATGAAGGTTCATATCTTCAGTGATRCTAAAGGTGGACTAAGTGGAAACATTTATTTGGTTCCATAAAATACATGTTCAAATGATGTCTGTCAGGTTATATTATCCATAGCACTCTTAACTTTATTAAAGTAATGGAAAAAGTTCAGCCTTATGAACTTGAACTGGGTGGAGACTCATAAATAGGAGCTGTATAAGATCTGGAAGGAGCCTAAGGAAGAAAAGTATYTTACAGGAAAGCTGGGTACCCATCTCTGTTGGAGGGACGTTCAGGTAAAGTAGCAGGTTTAGGGCTTGGAGTCTATTCTCACACAGTTGTCTGGCTTTACTCTTACAAAGACAAGTTGCTAAGAGGAATGACTGTATTCCTGTCTGGAGGTACCCCTCAGATGCCTTGCTTTAGTGCAGACACTGTCWTTGCAAGGCATCCTGGCTTGAAGGGTGTCAGAGCAACACAATATTTAAGGAACAACAACAAACCCAGATGGATTGGTTATCRAACCATATTCAGACTGAATGGCTTTTTAGTGAGCCCCTGAGACCTGGTGTCCTCTCTTTCTTGTCCCTGTAGGGATCCCATCTGGTTTGGGGACTCTAAAAAGCCATGCCTATTTTGTTCCYAGCCACCTTCCAGCTGAATGAGAGATAGAGCTTAGGGGGAGTTCTGCTGCTTCCTGAGGCTGGTCCTTTTGGATCAGACCATTGATCTCCCAGCTGTCCCTGGGGCTTTTGCGCWTTTGCAAGAACAAGCAAGAAATTAAACTTTCCCAAACTACCAGCATGGCATGATTCACAAGCAGATGGGCTCTGTTCTGCAAAGTACCAGATGCCACCATGGAGCAATGAGCATGTCTTTGTGCAAAGAAGAATCACTGACAATGTCCTATACTTTCTGGGAAGATTCATATTTTTAGAATTTCATAAGCACACCCACATTCACTGGGGGGTGTTTGAGTTACAATTTTATAAGAAATGCTTGTTTCTATTATTTCCTTTAGCAGTAAACAAGTTACTGCTGCCCTGCTTTTAGAAAATGTGGGCAACTAATGCGCAAAATAGAGTTAATTTGCTATATGGGTTATATTGATTCTGCACCATTAACAGACCAGCTTAATTTGGTGAGGGATAAATAGTGTAATTAATTAGTGACTGTTTCTGTCCATAAAACTAAACAATTGGTTTCAAACCACCCGAGACTGCAGTGTTTTTGAAGGATCTATGCAGTATTTATTTGCCAGGATGCTATTTCAACTCCCTATAGTTAGGACTGCCTAAATCCAAGTCTTGAAGTACAGTCATATCCTCATTTTGTTGAAAATGTTTTCAAGGTGCTTAACCTGAATCTGTCTTGGATGGTGAGAAGTGYCTCATTCCAACACCTCACCTTTACAAAAAACATATAAGTCAATCAGAAAAAGGCCCAAACACTGAGAGCTCTGGTCCCAGTGGGACCATCCCTGTAAGTGGGGAGATTAAGGTACAGGCTCCCCTTTCACMTGTTTTCTTTCTACCCTCACTTGTTTCTATGTAGAAGTCTGGCTTCATCACAGACAGACAGTGGCCCCATGTCCTGTGCTGAGAAAGTGACCATTTCATGTATTTACCTCTGATTCTGCCCTAGATATCTAAAACAATTAGCTGACTATGTTTAATAAAAAATGCTGTATTTCTACAGAAAAAAAAAGTTCTGTTTTATATTAACCAGACTTTTCCAGAAAAAAAAAATTGAAAAGAGTTTTGCTAAAAGATTGTAATCTCACTCTTATAGCAAAATTGTACAAATTATAGAGCTAGAAGCCAAGTGTCTGCCACAGTAGGGTTTATACCTCAGGATATGAAAGCTCACTAGCTCTTTGTCCAATGCAGTCCTGGAAATCAGATTTCCTGCAGTTGTCTTTGAGATTGTTCCTGCCTTGCCGACCTCCCTCATCTTCAGCTCTTCATTCCAAAATTTATCTTTTCTTAATTTCATCCCATTACTTAGTTTACAATCATTACACCAGGTTCATAGCTAATGGTTAGAATGCCAATGCAATACCACACTAATAAGATTGACAGTATCAGGGCACATTACTCCTTTCTAAAGATCTTCCTCTACCCTTTGTGAAAATTAATTTATGGCTGATTGGGGATGTCAGGCTCTGCAGCAAAGCCACACAGCAACATCATGTTCTGACTCCTGGCCAACTTGACTCATTAAAGCATTTAAAAGCTTGGCATCAAACTGTACTGGAGCTGTGAATCGCTCTGTTGTAGCAAAACAATCTTTCTGTCAATTCTGTTGGTTTCAAAATGAGGCTGCTCTGATCAGACCTTTCGCATATGGAGGTGCACAGCTGGTTCTGCTGCTTTCAAGTGCATCTAGAAATATGCCCACTGGGCCTTCATGGGGCTGAAGGGAAAATGTTATCTCATGAAACAATTTTACCTTCTGAGGTGAGATATTTCAGCTGGTAGTCATAGCTCTGTAGAAACAAGAGAGCTAAAACACGCTGCAAAGATTTTTCACCATGTTCATATTTATTTAAACTACAGCTTAAATGCTATGTCCTTTGGGGAAAAAATGAAAACTGAGAAAATAATAACTTTGCCTTGCCTGTGTACATTTAAAAGGAAATTGCTGTGGTCTGATGAGAGGAGCTCAATGAGTACTTCAGTTACAGCAAATGTTCTTCCACTTTTAACTCTGCACAGATGACAGATGATGCTGAATCTGCTCCCTGCTGCATTAATTGCAGGGTTATGGCTTAAGCACAGCAGCTTTATTTTCTACTTTTGTGGTCACAGCATAGGCTGAGGTTATTTTCCAAGGGAATAGACATATGCATGAGTGTGTATATGCACACTGGCACGATGTCCATAGTAGGGATGTTAAGGCTGTCTCTTGTACACCTTAATTTACTAAAATCTCCACTTTAGCTAATGTATTTCAGATACTCAGGATAGAATCTTTTTTCAGCTCTTGAGACCAGAGCCTTGTCAGGCAGGTAAGGGCTGAATAGATATGAAAAGGCTATTAAAAAATAAAGAGAAGGGGGGCGAGGGGGAAGAAAAAAAATGCCCATAACATTCCTTGAGTAATCTGCTGCTGTTCATGTTGTGTCCTTATGAAGTGTCTGCTGGTGGTTCCATGTATAGCAAGAGACAAGAAACATTTGGACAATATCCTCAGGCACAYKTTGTGAYTCTTGGGAATGGCTCTGTTCAGGGCCAGGAACTGGRCTTTGATGATCCTTGTGGGTCCCTTCCAACCCAACATATTCTGTGGTTCTGTGATAAGTGAGGTTTTGCTTACGCATAGTTTAAGTGATATCCCCTGTAGGAGGAGACTCTCATTGTGTGTCTCATACAGGATTAATAGCTTGTTGTGCTGCAGTTTGACAGATACCTCACTCAGAGCTGCTTCTCTGTGCCACTACGAGAAATGTTTTGAAGTCTAACATGGAGGTGACAGGTAGACAGTAATGAATTCACATGGCACTRTTTCAGAGAAGCACAACACCTTACAGTCTACCTGCTTGCCACAAGGTCTGTCTTCTTCATAAAGCCAGAAACAGCCTTACCTTTCTCTGACATAGGTTTCTCTTCCTCATAGGCCTTGCAAAGACAAGTATTTTGCCATCTGATATTGCCATATCTTCTGTTACTTTGGGAGGTTTATGACTGGGAGAGGAAATTCAGACCTTGGAAGGGAAATTCACACCTTTAGTCTGGAGTTTCCAGGCTCTCTGACACCCCAGATTATACAGAATAGTAAATTTCTTCTTGTTCTTGTAGCTCTCAKTTTTGGTGTTTCAGGGCAGATTTAAGAGACTAAGGAGTTTCTTTTTCATGTGGATGACAGATGGGTAGCAGCAAACAGGTTGTAATGGAAGAACGACATGACAAATGAGGTAGCTAACTTTGTTCTCTACAACTCTCCGTAGCATCTAAAAAGCATAGTAATTCASGGACTGAATGCAATGCAGTTCCTAATATATCAGTAGAGAAAGTACAAAATAAAGCTATGGRTCTCACTGGAAAGGGGCAATTCCACTTCACAGCAAGTTCTGAAGAAAACAAAAGGAATAAAGCTTACAGAGTCAAAATCTCTGTTCCTTTCTTTAATCTTCATTTACCTATTTATTTGTTGCTTCACTAATAGCTTATGCAGTAATAGGACAATTTCAACAGAAGATTAACAGAAGATGTAAGGTGTCAAAACTGTGGCAGTGTTAGGTTGATGTAGGTAATGGAAACAGTCCTTACAGGTTATACAGGCTGATACATCACTTTTCATTTACTTTGAAGGACCAGAGGTCAAACTGCTTTGCACGTACAGCAGCACTTGTATGYATTTAAACCCTTGAAAATATGTTTTGCCTCCTATTTCATCCCAGAGGCAGATGAGAAAAAGGATGCAATCTCATAGCAGCCCTGGCCGCACCAATTTGCAGTTCGTGGATCAGCTTGTTTCCTGTGCATTAAAATTTAATTTTTCAGTTTGGAATGCACAAACACATTCAGAACACAACTGTATGTTCCAGGAGTATGAACACAAGAAAAGCTGTACTGGATGAGATCAGATGTCTAGTTAGGACTATGAAGGCCGATCATCTTTTTCCACAGTGACAAGTGGCAGATGCCTAAGGAAGARCACAGGAAAGGGGCAGGATACAGTGATACTGATACAATGGGAATTCATCTGAGCTCTCTTCCTTACTCCAGGGGCTAACGGTTCACATTAGGGGGGATTTCATTTATGAAATTTATTAATGCAATTAGCATGAATAATGTGTTTAGCAGTTCTTGGTGTATTCCTGTCTTTTCTTTCTTTTTTTACTTCTTGGTCTCACACAGAAGTTTMGATCCAGGTCACACAAAAAAAGACGCCCACAAGGAAACTGCACCATATAATGAATATATCTTCTCACTTAATTTGAATCTGTCACCTGCTGTCTTCAACTAATGCCTCTGAATTCTTGTAGTGAGGTGAGGGTGGTATAATCAACCAGTCCTTAGCTTTCCCAGTCTATGCCTTGTTCTCCAGACTGTTTTGCATCACCTGTTGAATGTYCCTCCTCCTGTGGAGTCTTGGTGCTTGAATTGAAGCTGTTTCATATCTTTTGTCACTCYCTGTACTATTATTTACTGGTTTGGGATTATTTGGTATTAAAATTGCATATTAGATAAAAAACAAAGGCACACTATGGAAAAAAGAATCCTTTTGTCTTCTGTGTTCCATCTGTTATTCAGTCCTGGGCCAATCTGGAATTTCATTGCCTTTGTCCTCTCCCCTGACTTGATACTGGTTATTCATACCCATGTATAAACCAGCCTCTCTCACACTAAAGAACCTTTTCCAATAAAAATAATGTCTAACCAAAGCATAATTTGGAAAAAAAAAAAGGCTCAATCCAAATCTTGAATTCTAGTTTCAAGAAGCTTTGAAGACCTTGTCTTTATTTAGGGAAGGTCATACTTTTTTTCTTTTGCAACAGTCCCTATGGCAGAATATTGGCTAACACAGTATTCAGTGTCCTTAAAATTACTTGGAGCTGATTGCAAGTTGGTAAAAAAGCTCTATACACATATATACATCTGTAACTAAATGCATAGGATCATCTATGTTGSTTTTAAATTCCTTTTAGTTCCCCTTCAGTCATCTGGGAATGATATATTGGAAATGATCCAATATCACAGCTATCTGGTCTAGGTGAACTGAATGACTGAAACAGCAAGCTGCAACACTACAGCCAATATGTAAAATTCCACTATAATTTTTTTAACTGGACAGAACAGYTACATATATATTTTTAAAAAACCATTTAAAAATTGCTAACAGAAATTTCAATGCTGAACTTTAATTTCACTCATAGTCTGAGCATGAAGAAGTGAAGATTAAATTCTATGGACAGTGGATAGCATTTCAAGTCTATTTTGCTGGGAAAACAAGATAGAAGAAACTGTTGGCTTAAATTTATACAASTACCCAACTGCACATTAATATTTCAGATGTAGAAACTGGCTTACTGAAGGGTAAACCCTTTTTTACAGGGCACATCCTTCTATTGGCCTCTAAACAACAATTTTATATAGTTCAGCATTGTGCTGTTTCAAGGAATTACTGTTTAAAGCATAAGAGAATGCTTTGCATTCAGAATGAGGCACATTTATTTCTACAATGCTTGTAGAGAACAGCAGATTTTTAAATTAATTATTTACAAAGCATTTATGAGACAGGATTTGTAAGCCTTAAATGGTTAGAAAATACTGTTTGCATCCTTCTGATAYATTCCTGGGAAATATAGTACAGACAGACCCRTGCAAGTTGTTTTATTTCTCATAATGTCTTTCAGTTCTTGTGAATTTGATCTAACTTTAGGATGAGGAGATCAGAAGACACTGAAAATATGAGGCTTTTTGCCTTTCACATYTTCTTTGTACATTTAATGACTGGCAAAATACATCTGGAAGGATGCTGTTGACAGAAAATAGTGTAATCTTTAGGAAGGAAATGCTGATTTTAAATTCAGGATGGATTGCATCATGAAAAATTATATCAGAAGCTTTTTTTCTTGAGCAACCTTTATAATCCAGAATGCACAAAGTGCATGCAACTAGTTATTATTCCCTGTAGTGAGGAGACAATCTACAAAATATATATATCACTATCTTTTGCACACTCTGCAAATCTCAAAGTCATTTTTCAGAGGCACCAAGGAAGCATGGAGAACAAACTCTCACACAACATAAGGAGTGGTGTCTGCTCTTTACCCCTGGACATAGTCATGTGTGTGTTAAAACAAACAAACAAGCAAACACATACACTGATAATTGTATTCATAGCCAAGTTTCCATTGAAAAATTGATCAATGTTTCATGGAATCATTGAAAATTTTAAACTGGAAATAACCTTTTCACCCTCCAAACTCCTGGTCAAGGGCAGACTTGTTTCAAAATCCTCATCTAGTGARCACTGCCAGAGGAAGGAAATCTTGTCTTATGCAACCTGAAAATATATCAATTTTATGACTAATCATAATCTACACACACACAATTCTAGGAATAATGATTCTTATAAATCTAAACTTCATTATTAAGTGATGAAAGCTGCTTGTATATGACAATTCATATAACTCTTTCCTGAAGTAAAAACAACCCTTCCCATTCCACTTCTTGTATCTGTATTRCCAGTAAACAGTTCTGAAATGGCTCTGAATGGCTCTTCTGGTACATGCAGAATTTACAGAACTCATCAGGGAAAGTTACAGGTGGTGCATATGGATTTAAGTGTCATTGTTTTTCTTGTTGTTTGATTTTTGATCATCCATTCACCATCAACTCCAAATCCTATGGTCATCTGTAATTTGCATAAAAGTGCTTCACAAGATCATTAACAGAAATGCTGGGGCTAAAAAAAATCCCTATAATTGAAAAAACCCTAGAAGTGCCTGAAGTCTATTCTTTATCTATATTTTTCTTTTTCTTTTCTTYTTCTTTTTMTTTCCCCCCACTTTAAGATGTTGCCAATGGGGAAGGCGTCACAGTTMTTTCATAATCTAATGTTTCTTGATCAGCAAATTTCTCTTATTTTCCACTCAGCATTTAATTTCCATTATTTAATTTACTTTTTAGTAAATTTTCTTCCACCTCATGGGAAAATCACTGAGAAAACGGAGGTCCTCCTTAAAAACACACGTACAGAGATGTTTGTATTTCTCAAATATCAATCAGCTAAATTGATGTCACACTGAACATTCATCCTCCACTAGAAATTCAACCTTTCTCCTACTATCTTTTTCTTTAATTTTTTTTTTCCAAGTAGGTCAAATTTATTAAAAGGTATTTAAGCAAGGATACTCAACATTTTCTAGGAGGACAGAAGTTCACAAATTGGGTGAACCATGAGGTTCATTCAAAGCCTTTGTGTCCTTAGTTCAATGCAGTTCTCTTGAATCATAATAAGCATAATAAAAAGAAAAATTGTCTGGCAACACCCTATCTGCAGGTCTTTGTRTATCTTTTCTATAATTTCCCCCTGTTTTTGGAAAGAATTATTTTTGACTGCCCACTCATCAAGATGATTAGCAGCACAGAGGAAGCAGAAGCAAACTACCAGCTCTTAACTTTTATTAAGAAAATAAATTACCCTAGGAGGTAGTTTAGCATAAAGTGATAGAAAACATCAATCACAGTTTCTTTGGGGAGGACAAAGTGCAGATGAATGAAGCAGTAGACTATTACGTGATGAGGAGAAAAAGAGTTTGATAAAATTTGTTTGATGCTTCTAGAATGAGAAGAATCCAGAGTGCAGCTGCAGCCAAGATCTGTGACTTATGTGAGCTTCCTACTCTRCCATTTCCAGAGGGAAAATAAAAGYAGAAGAAAAAAGCCAAGGTCACAAACAATGCTGAAAATGTTCACACCATAAACCAACATGAATTTTATTTACAGTCTAGGAGTCCAGTACATAGTCCTGCCACCAGCTATGTGACTGGTCAGGGTGACAGGAATAAACTGAATAATTCAAATTGCTTCTGCTCTGACATGTGTCTTTGCACATGCAGTCCATCTGCCTTAACCATACCCATTTTACCAGGGGAAAAAAAACTCTTCTTATTTGACAATTTGTTGTCCTGTACATGTAATGAGCTTGGTAGCTCTCRGTTCCGACTTATTCCTTGCAACAATAACAGACTGGATTTTCATTATCTGTCAAATTTCAGTGAGGACAGCAACTGCAYGGGCCAAGAAGACTAGAAGAGGTTGTTCCCACAGATCAGGGCTGAGTCATGGTGATGAGACAGTATCTATAAGTTATCTTTGCTGCTCCATTATAGATAAACTGAATTTAATTCTCCAAGTGTCACTCTGGCACCTCCTCCTACTACTAAAGTCACACAAGACTTCAGAGATAAATGTTATTGCCTCATGATGTAAAACTCATTCAGTAGAAAATATCATGTGAGACATTCCACAAAATTGAATAGATATACTAAGTTCACTGATCATTGTGGAAAATTCCTAACAAGATTCTGCWTTGCTTAAGATTTAATTTTATCAGATATAAGACTGTTTCATTTTTTATCTTGCTAGAAAAACTGTTTTAGAAACAGGAAGGTTTACACATCAAAGCTATGATCCTAAACATCCTCTATGTTTCCTGTTGTTTTTTCACAGTGAACTCTGCTTACCTAGTAGTTTAAAATTGGGCGTTGGAAAGTTGATATTCAAGAAATTGTTCAGAGAATGACAGGCTGGCTTTGAATATGTTTTGTTTTATCAACATTTGGGGAGAGAAAGAGGAAGGAGAAATCTYTGTAACACAGAGCAGGAGAATAGATAAAAAGAGAGCAGGAGGAAAAGAAGGCGTTTGTAAGTGCACTGTGAATATAGATAGACACAGCCCACCTTCCTTTCTTGTCAAATAGAGCAGAGAAAGAAATAATTGGCTTACTTTGTATGAGAAAAAAAAGACAGTTTCAATATTAAGAAACTCTTGCAAGCCTAAGAATGGTTAGATAATGGAGGCAGCTGCTGAAGGGTGCTGAAGAATCAATGTTACCRGAAAAGTTCAAAGTAACATTTAACATTCTTATATATTTGATGTGAAATTTTACCGTCTGTGTCCATGTGGGAATTGAATRCTAATAATGTCATTAGCTTCTGAATACAAAGGATGAAAACAGGAAAATACAGATGAGCAATGATCTTCTTCCCTCCAGAAAACTCAGATTGCCCAATTTGTAGTCAGTGTCAAGAAGCCTGACCTAATGCTCAGAGCTCTTGCCAAAATGCAGAGAGCTTAGGGCAGAATGATTGAAAAGTGGCTGGAATTGAAGGGTCAGACTACAGGCAACAATGCATATGAAAAGTTTGCATGGGATACTAAGAAGAATGAGAAAAAAGAGAACCAGACTATGATATAAGACAGTGTTGCTTTACCAGTGTTCATATTAATTTCTGGAAAATTCGGCTTGTTCTCTAACTTTTTTTTTTCTTTTTTTTTATTATTATGGTGCTAGATCACAGCTGAGAAGGGCTTATGCAAACTCTAGAAGTGGTGAATTCTGGAGAAAATATGGCATACTGGTGGGGATAAGTTCCACACAAAGGAGATACAAAATGYGAAGCGGGGCTGCAAGGAGAGGTGACAGAAAATAGTCATATCCAAACAAAAGGAATGAGATGTTCTGGACTTCATTCAACCCTCAAATTCCTATGTCAAGAAATGCTGAAATGTGTTTGTGGCAACACAACTGTAGCACAAATACATTAATCATTAAACTACATTCTCTGAACAAGATTGAGTTCACAACATTAGGCAGATACTACACAACTGTCAGATGAAGAAGGACATGAAAAATGCAAGTCTTTCCTACCTGAGATCAGCTGAACTAGAATTCCAGCACAGATTGCTCTTCTTACATCGTGCTTTACCAGAAATATGATGGGAATACTGTCAGATGGTTTGCATCATCCTGGGTACAGGCTGGGTAATTCACATCTGACATGGCTTACATGATCTTCTGAAAGAAGCATAGAAAACACAGAAGAGCAAGAAGAGCAAAAGGAAGAAGAAGAAGAAGAAGAAGAAGAAGAAGAAGAAGAAGAAGAAGAAGAACAAGAACAAGAACAAGAACAAGAACAAGAACAAGAACAAGAACAAGAACAAGAACAAGAACAAGATCAAGAACAAGAATGGTCTTTGAACTGAGTCAGGCTTGGGAAAAAAACTAGTTCCAAACCCTTTACGGAGACTCATATCTCTTCTTTTATTGTTTTTGATTTGTTTAAGTTCTCTGACTTTTGATCCAGGCACAAAGTCTTGGCATTCCTTATTACTTGTTGTAACACTAACAGTCYACACCATCAATTTTGATTTGATCATAATTATATACTGCCACACTTCCTATTTTTCTCAAGGTACAAAACTACTCAATCACTGACCTCTAACAAATCTCTCTTATTTCTGTGAAGTTCTATTTAAAGATCTTCCTAAGCATTTCAGCATTATGACAACCACAGTSTGAATAAAATGAAGATAAAATATTGGGAGGGGGCAATTTACAATTAAAGAAAGCAAACAAACTCAGAATAAATTTTTTTTCCACTTGCATATTCAAACACCATTCCAACTAGGAGAACAAGCTCTGCTTGTCTTTCACAGAGCAGGGAAGAGAGGAAGCTGTGCCCTTGCCTTGCATCACCCAGAACACTGTCATYTCTGAACTGAGGCACTGAATGCTCCGGGGATTCAGTTATTTCCCTGCCAATAAGAAGGATTGCTTTTAGATACACTGTATGGGCCAAATCCATTAATTCCTGTGGTCCTTCAAAGTGCTAAGGACTGGCAGGAGCCAGAAGGAGGACATTGGAAGGGTACTTACCAGTGCTATGAGGCAGAGCAAATATTCTTTCATAGCCCTGGCTATGACAAATTTATTGCAGTGCTGATGGCTGGATTTAGGGCCAGCTAGGAGAGGGTTTTTCTCACATTAGATCAGAAAATATTACCCATATATTGCCTTCCTTTTCTAAATTAAATGTTGACTGCTTGTGAATTTTGTGCCAGGACTGCCTGGCTTTTCTTGTGGCATCTCACACTGCCCTGCAATTTCTATAGGGCAAATAACATAYTGCTCTTCCTACCAAAACATGCTTTGTTTGTTGGACTCAGTGCAGGATAATTGGCATAAGAATTGTGTCCCATGACAGCTAAAATGATAGGTTTGGATAGTTTCATACTTCTTTTGGCCTCCGTGAAAATGTGTCAAAGTAATTCTCCATGCAAAATTACTTAAAATAAAAATAAGCCATGCCTATTTCCTTTGAAGTTTTGATCTTGCTTTCCCTAATTCTGCTCTCCTATGGCAGTGAGCAGRATGAGCCTTCTGAGGTCTGGTTTTAGTAAGTAAATAAAATTCTTGTGGTGCAGTGCACAGTTCTACACCCACTGTCTCCTTACTCCATAAAAGTGCCACCTCTGTGGTTTTGCCACTCCTGATCTATGCAGGTAACTACACAACCCTGGCACCACACATGCTACAGAATTATTCCCTAATGGGAAATTGTATTGGGAGGGTGATAATTATCTCATCAATTTCATAAACATGAGCTGGATTCCTGCTGTTATGATTTAGAAGGTTTTCTATGTTCCTACTGCCCTTCCATATCTTCAGTGCAGCCCTTTAAATATGAAATAACCTGCTGAAATATATATTGTGATACAGATTTGAAAAGAATGGCAATGCTATAACTTTCATTTTTGTGTATCAGAATATAGTACYTCCAAATTTTAAAGAACTTTAGGATGGCAAATAAGAAATTTCACATAAGAACAAATAGTTGGTCAGAAAATATCAGAAATTTGCCTAAAAATGAAGAAAATTATAAAATCTAAAATGCATATTTGTCTCTGATGCATGTGAAAGAAAAACAATTCATAAGCTAATATATACATTGTAAGGAATCCAACTTATCCCATCTCAGGCTATTTAACATAATGTATTTTTATTTCATGCTTATTTTGTAAAATCACTTGATTTTATCTCATGACTGCTGTCATAAAAGCAGCTTTTCCTGATGAATAACATTTGGAACAAAGCCAAAACCTGATCTAGCCCTTGTTTTTCTAGGATTAAGCAAAGAACATGTAAGCTMTCCATACTTTGTAACACTAAATGAAAAATCCCTATTTATCACTCGTAATCACTTTGAAAAGTGACCACCTGAAAGAAAGAAATAGCCTGTGTGATTGCAGATACAGCATCATTATGCAAAGACAGGAGAATGAGATGAACAGATACCGTCAATCTTATGCAAGCAATCAGGAAACTGAACAAGTCAGAGATGCCAATGGAAGAGACAGGACTGCCTCATCTAAAACCTGCAAGCTGCAGTTAGGGCCCTTAGATGATTTAATATCTTCCCCTGGAGGGAGGGAGCTTGTTGTGTCCAGATGCTTTTATTCTCCCTCCATATMAGACTAACATAGCCTAACAAATAAAACAAAGGAGATTGTGGGAAGAGGAAGCATTGCACAGTTCTGCATTATAGAGGATGCTGGCCTCTGAATTTGTGTGTGGGAATAATTTCTTTGCCCATATAAATTCTCTGACATTAGAAATCTGAAGATTTTGGGTGGAAGAAAAGAAACWAAAATAAAAGAAAKCAGCAAGAGACATGAAAAGAGGATTGTACAACTTCAGTAAAAATTTTGGCAGAGGTAAATGGAAAGAGGAATAGTTTTGAAKTTGATGTGTGGTAAAGCTTAGTGAAAGAGAATAGGCACAGCATATTTCATTAGARGAAATCTGAACTCAGAATTTATATCTCTGTATTACTGACTTTTCAGGTTTCTCTCCCGCCATGAATATTCTTTATATTTTCCCACTTCGCCTGCATTGTCCTCACAATGGATTTCACCATGTCATGACCTTCWCAGAACTGTTGATGTTTATTTCTCATTAAAAAACTTTGTGTGCCATCATCTGCAGATTTGCCTGCCTTGTTATTTATGTCCTTTCTCAATATGTTCAATGGGATATTAARTGCAAACAGAAAGGTGACCCACATAGCACTTGACGTGTACCATCTGCCTCCAGGATAGATATTTATCATTATTCATTACGCCTTATTTCTACCAAGCAACTGTTTTTCAGCCTACATGTCAATATTACTGTCAGTGGCAATATGATTCTACAAAAAAATTTCATGAGATAGCATACACAGTAAAACCCCATATATTATACCACCTGGCTTCTGTTTGTCAACARGTGGTGTCATGCCACTAAGACAACAATGCATCCTGACAAGAAGGATATTATTTTATTTCTTGTTTTTCTTTGTCAGTGAAATAAAGGCCCAAGCAAGAGCTTCAGAGATAAAACAGCAATGCCACAGGAAGAGCCCCTGTCTCCTCACTCCTGGCTGTTTCCTCAGCATTGGACTGCTGCAGCCTAACCCTCTGTGCTTGCAATCCTCCTGATGTCTTAGTCCTGACTTGACAGATTGCCTCTTTTTGACAGTTCCCTTCTTCTATCCACACAGATTCTTTCCACTAAGGCAATAATTTGATGTCGAGGGAAGCTGCCAAGTCCAAGGTAGCTGCCTTAGTCTTAAACTCAAATCTTGGCATCTGCAGTTTCATATTGGAAACAAACCTAAATGATCACAGAAAAGTTGCATTACATGKGAATTGCATTCCTCAATCTTACAGAAATCTGTATCACAGTTTTTTTTCTCAATATTTAGTTTTCTTCAAATGTRTTCTTTATAATCACTGACCACTTTTGTAGCAGGCATTTAAAAAAATTCTGGCAATATAATATGTACTTCTATTTCTCTGGGTAGGRCAAATGAAAAATTTCATTAGTATTATGATAAAAATACATTTTTTCTTTCTATWCTGTCTTTATTTTCAGAGTAACAGGTGGTATAGCAGGAAGACAGTAATTTTCTATTGCAATTGGACAGAAAGAAAGACTCCCCTGTTGCCCCTGAGAGAACATATACCTTTTACATCACTCCTTTTATTCACTATAAACCACAAATCTATAGAATTCAGCTTGCCCATAGGTGACATTTCTCCCCAAGTTATTGGAGCTTTTCACTTAAGCCTACTTAATTATTTATCTGTACAATCAAGTCTGCACAATCTCCCCAGAAGAAATAAATGACACAGTTTAGATATGCAAAGGGTGCTTAGTCTCTGAGAAAGAACAAAGCCTTTGCAAACTCCTCCTGAGAGAACATAACATTGGAAAAAGATCAAAGGAGAAAACTCAATCCAATATTATTAGATGGATTAAGATTTATGGGTAATCTTGCAGTGGTATTGCTTAAATTTCAGCACCAGAAAGACTTTGTGAGCATTCCCAAGAGAAAAAGAAAGCAACCAGCATGATTTGTTCACAATATGTTCCAGGGCCAGAAATGAGCAGATCTGCTATTTGGAACTTTCTGTGTACTTCTCAGCACCCTTATGCTCCCAGTGTGAGAACAAAGTCTAATGCTTGTTTGGAGAGATAGAGTTACAGTCCTTAAGATGGGCTGCCTTATGTTCTTTTCTAGGGATTTTTATGATGTGTTTTGTTCCCACAGGGATTTGAAGGAATAGTTTTTGTGAAAAAGTTGGTTTGGTAGAGTTATCTGAGCAAGTTCCCTCCAAAGAGTTCTGCCTTCTTTGTGGTCTTTAATAGCCTCAGTCACATTTCTTCATGTTTTTAGGTGTGAGGGGGAGATTGTTGTTGTTTTGACATAATTCACTCCCATCATTACTCTTTTGTCAGCCCTTTTAGGGGAAGAGCATGTGCCACTCCAAGCTTTCCCTACCTGAGTGCTGCCTGCAGCTTAAAACTTGTGCATTTCCAGCTTCTTGCTGAAACTCAGCCAGTGCATGTTAAGAATTTCTGCTTCATGAAACTTTTCCCTACTATTTTACTACAAAATTAATATCTACWGTGTTTATAGRGCAGTAATAGCTATATCATAGACCTGTCATAATCTGTTCATATTTGCTCTGGTGAGTGTTTACAAGGATGATAAAAACATTGTAAGTTGTGACAAGGGACACATTTATTTACTTCAAGCATATGTAAAATGTTTATTTTTACTGTTGTGTCCCAGTTTGACATATAAGGTTTTTCATTAGGCAYTGAATTATAAATGTGTCCCTGGTTGTTTTTGTCTATATGTGGGAGGTTAATATCTGCAAAGCAAAGTGACAATAGAGGAGCAAAGCAGGACCCCAGGGACATAGAGAAATAYTGATTCAAAATACAGATCCTCTTCCTAAAAAATATGTTTGTGAGACATAAAAGACTACATAACAAAAATAAAAATAATAGACAAGCTTTTGTATGGACATCTGTGACAGAGATTATTTTCTTTGTTTCTGGGAGATTATAGAAAATGCATGTAATGTCTGCCATAAGACAATATCACATTTAATCACATTTCACAAGCTATTGTTTCTGCACATAGCAGTGCTTTTCTAGAACTGCAGGGTATTTGGATATTTCTCAGAAAACTCTGAGATCTTGTGCTCACTGAGAAGTGTATGCCATGTCTGAATTTGAACAATTTGATTATTCTTCACACAAAAGAACCACTGAATGTCATGAGGAAGTGCTAAAGTATAGTAATGTAGCTATGTGTTTAAAATTTCCATTTAGGATGATCACATTCATCTTCACAATTTTGAGCTAACTGGATGACATAAACTAAGAAAAGCTGTTGAGTCTCATGTCAAATAAAATATGCTCTGCTATCCGGGAAAAGTTGCAAACTGGAATACATTTTGAGCTGGGATACCCACAAAATGTGATAGAGATTTACAGAGAAAGAGTTAAGCAGTTCAGAAATTAGAAAAACAAAACAAAACAAAACAAAACAAAAACCCAAACCCCATAAATTTAATTTGCAAAGTCATTCTAATGAAGTAATTAGCCTGTCAGTCTCTCTTGTTTTCATCTTGAAATATCATTCTCAGATGAGTGCATTAAAACATTGCTTCTGTTAGAACTACACAATTTAATGCTAAAGATATTCACATAATGGCAAGAGAATTTGACCTTAAAGAACTTATTACTTCAGTCTTCTTTTTATTRCACAAGTAATTGGGCTGCTTAATTTCAGCTTGGCAAATCACTACACAAATATATAGTAGGTTTTCTACATAAATAGAAATGTGTTCAGAATTTTTGAAAATGGGACAGCATTTTTCTTGATTAGGTTTGATGACAAAATATAGAGTCATGTATGCCAGCTGAATTCCAACTCTGAATCTACAGAAATGTTGAGCAGTGTTTTATCTATTTAATATGCAAAAATTTACATTGATGTCACATTACAGTTATATAAGCAACAAACCTGAAAAGTCATATGGTGGCCATAAGACAAAAAAGAAGCTCCTCTTTTGTTTTTTTCTCCTCTCTTGTATTTTCCCAGATTCTTATATTTATTGTTACTATTTTCTGTTGAAAGTAGTTAAACCCCTTCTCATTTTTTCTACCCATAAATGGAGGTTATAGACATTTCGTATTGCTTAGTCATGTTAACAATGACATCAAGCTTGAATATGGAGGTCCAAACCTCTCTGTGTTTCTCTGAAACAGAAGGTATTCCCATCTGTAAGTACTGAAAAATTGTGAGCAAGCCGATTAAAAATTCACAAGACTGGCCTAAAACAATAATGTAAGCCCACTGCATTGTAGTGGGCTTACATTATTGTTTTTAATTTGTATTTTCCAACAGATTTTTAATTTGTAATTTTCAACAAAATTTTAATTTGTTTGTAATTTTCAACTCTTTCTAGAATAATCAAGTGGGTTTTTTTAAAAAAATTGGAACCATGT
>CADDXX010000001.1:1429910-1462567 GCA_902810485.1 Alauda arvensis
TGGTGATTCAGTCCATGTGTGTTATATGACTTGATGGGGTGAAGAGGCTGCTCTGAAGATTTGCAGACACACCCAGAACAAGAAGATCCAAAATGCCAATTCTTGGAGACAGAATTAAATTTTGACCTTCAGTCATGGTGTAGTGTAAAAAAAAGAAACATCAGAAAATATCAGAAGAAAAGATACAAAAAGAGATATCCAGGAATCTGGGAGATGGTGACATGTATGAGAATGAAAAAAATGGCACCAGGAAGTCTATGAAGTAATGGAATGGCCTGCAGTTCCTTACAAGATGCTCACAGTCACCAGAAGGTGATGCTATTCCACTTGTTCTTCATGAGAGAAGAACGMTGTGACAAAAGTCCCAGTGRCAAGGCAGAAACTTGAAATGAAGTTAAGAAATKGATAAAGAGATTGCTAGCTGACCAGCAGCATCCTGTGTCTGCTGGCTTTGGTCGTTGGTCTTATGTTCCTAACTGCTTTTGGTAAATATCTTCAGAAGGACAGATGATAGAGTTAAAACTTGAGAAAAAACCCCAACAAAATGGAACAGAATCAAACACAAGCAAACAAACAAAAACCATGGAAAAACATCAAGAATTAGGAACCTTTTTCAGGTGATATTTGCATTGCAGCTAGCATCCCATGAACACTYTGATGTCCACAGAAAGACAAACCAGTATTCTAAGGACAGTTTATTAMGGACAACATTTCCAGCTGAAAGGAAATGATTAAAAGGATGAATTGTGCTCTACAAGTATCTCTTGTCTGCATTGACAAGTGATCATTTCCTCAGGTGTAGATRTCTCTATATACCTTTTGCTTTCCATTTARAAGAAGAGCCAGGTTCYTAACTAAGRMTTTCCAAGACAGACTTAATTCAGTACTGTTAYGATTTTATGAGAATTACACAACCCTGTTTTCTATCTATTTAGTGAAAATTATTGTGTCTTGTTGTTTGGCAGCAAGATAGATGTGTCATTGTCTGTGCAAAGATCTCCATCTTCCTCCTCTGTAATAGAAGAACTAGGAAAGTGATAGAATGYTCAAACATGGGTTTTCTTTGAGAARTTATCAATTAATCATTTCTTTTGTCAAGATGATCTCCTGTGAATATTTTTCACATATATACAATATTTTTATGAGACCAGGAATACAAAATTAATTTGTTACTTTCGATACTGCCACCTAGGAAAGGTTTCGTTATTTAAATTTTACTTGCATCATTAAGTTTTCTCTGAAATAAAAAGATGACCTTAACATAATCTTCATTTGTTGTAAGCTTGTAAAATGGGAAGTGAAAAGCAGTTGCTTTTTACACCAGATTCAACAAGTTAAATTGCCAAAATAAAAGCTCTTCTTCAGAACATRCAGCATAAGCAATGACTGGTACTGTTTAGTTCAAATTTCTTCTAGTTGAACTACTCCAAATCTTATCATCTTAGATGATATGATTCAAACAGTATTCTCTAAAGGAACACACCATCCATTTCTTCCCACTGGAAAGCATGGTGTCTAAATTGCTCAGGTGTGGCAAACCAGAGTATTAATCTCAGAAGAGATAACTCCGACACTCAGGTTTCTACCAAAGCTAGGTTAGATRTTTCTTTGAATTGATGTGCAAGATGTAAGGGTGGCAGGAAATGWCCCCTGGCTGCTGGACCTACAGAAGGGAGACCTGAGCACATTTAAACCTTATAGCAGCACCTCGTTGGTGACCTCCAAACTGATTATTCCCTTTTCAGCACTGTATGTCTCCTAGTAGCTGTTGGGTAGCCTGATTCTTATTTTGCAAATGGATGTATCTGACTCAGAGAAAAACATTTCAAATAGTCAGCAGGTGTGCAAGGCTTCTCCAAAGTACTCTTTTTATCTTTTTCTGGTTTTTCAGGGAGGTCTGACTGCTTCTCAGCCTTTGGAATTACCTTTATTTCAATTATTGCCATCTTTAACTTTTTGGGCTGTTTCCATTTCGATCTTTAGTAGAATATGTGAATATGATAAATTTTATGCATATAGTCATTAAATAAAATGATAGCTGAAATTCYTATCATGGCACCACATTTTGAAAGAAAGTGAAATTGTACAAAATATATTTTCTCCTTCCAACACTTTTTCCTGGGACTCYTCTCACTGGCAGGCATGCAAATTCTTTTCATTCTGCCACAAAACTTTGACTCTTGGATTCAMTATCCATTCTTGTTTTCCATCATAGTGAGTGTGCTCCAAGGGGGCTATAATATAGTTTTGACTGCTTCACTTGATATTGATGCATTAACTCATTTGTCAATGTTATTTTTGAGATGCAGGGGGGWCTTCTGCTCTATTCACACCCTGCAATAAATCCAGATCTGCACCAAATCTGTCTCTTATTACCCTCCAGAAAACAGACTTCTGTAACCTAATGGCAGAGGACAGTTACCCGATATGGAGATAGAAGGCAGGGGTATTTTTTTGGTTTTACTAYTTTGAATACATTGTATAAGCTTTAGGAACTAAGGATGCTAATCGTAGTAATCATCTGAGCATTTTCATGCACTGTTTCTGTTGATTGACTGAAAGAAATTTAAAACTGACTGAAGTCCCTTGACAGCAARGAAGTGCTTCATGTGAATAACAACTGATGTGTCTTCTGTATACTCAAACAGCACTGACTGAGTAACAGGGAAATGCATTAGCCAGAAGAAAACAATCCTTGTTTTTCATGTCAAAATTGCTGATATATTTACCTCCAGTTTTTTTGCTAGGTTTGTTTGTCTTGGAAAGTATGTGTTGTATATTCTGAGAGAAAAACAAGACAATTATTGAAACCAACAAAACTTAGTGGTTAGGTACCATCAGCATGTACAATAACTGGAAGAAAGTAAGATGGTGAGAAGCTCAGGAGCATTTAGATGGTGTAGAAAGAACTGGGATTTGCTGTTCATATACACAGCAGATGTTCCTTAGGATATATGGAGTGGCACTTTGTGTGAAAGACATACAAAGCAGCACCTTGAAATTTGCAGGCCTCTGAGATGTACTTCAAGAAATGAATCAGTCCACACTGAAAATGGTAAAAAAAAAAAAGTGTTACTAATAATTTTTTAGTTCTTATTTATTAGCAACTGTCATCAAGTTTTCTGAACTGYAACACTAGGAAGAAAAAGATAATCACTTTTGTGGAAAATGCATTTGAGGATTAATTTTTACATTGTTTATTGTTATTTTAGAAGTTGTCTGAGTCCAATTWAAAAAATTAAATTATTAATATTAAATCAGAACATTTTTACACACATCATCATAATCACACTCATAATGTCCTTTCTTTAGAATWTCTATAGTCTAAGAGCTAAAAGAAGGCTGTATTCTCTAGAGACCAGAGAAGTTAATCTCCTAAAGAAAAGAAACAGCAACTCTGTTTCATGAATCATGGTAATCAGAAGACAAATGAATTTGACCTGCTTTCCTAGGACCTGYCTAGAAATTTTAATTTTTTAAATAAATTATAGGAAATTACCACACAGAGTAGTTTCCACCTTCTCCTTTYTCAGACAAAATTCTGTAATAAGTGGCCAGACAATCAAGGCTATTGTTTGGTGCTGAATTCCAGAGGGAGGAATAGGAACTTTAATGAATGCAGTGGTTCCACAATATAGGGTGAGGTGTRACTTCTTTCACTAGTATTTCAATCCTCATCTCTGTTTTTCTCTCCACTGGAAATCAAGGCTGGTCCTTTCTTTCCACTCCTCCTTTCCTCTGCCTGAGGTTGGCCTCCATCATGCTGACTCATTTGTTTATGCATCTGTGCTCCAAAATCATTCTTTGAAATGACCTGGTTTAATAAAAAAGAAAATGCCATCTTCCCACTTTTCACAAGGAAAAGTCAARAAAGTGTGCTTTCCTTGGCTCTCTCACACGATTTTTTTTTTCTTCTTTTCCCATTCCTATAACCGAAAAAGACATTCTAAATGCTAAAAGATATTGGCTTTTAAGTGAGTTTCTGGAAGCAAAATGACCAAAGCATATACCACAAATAATGAATAACACTGGATAGCAATTCATTTGGACATTTACACATAAATACATTAAAGGAAATTACATAATTTCCAGAGAGTTTGAGGCATAAAATATAAGGAAAATACTTGTCTCAATAAAGAAATTGCTTATCYAGCTGTACTAGTAACACGTTTAAAAGATAAATTTCCTCTTCTGAAAGCTCCTCTGCAGCAGAAGATCTGTCCCTTTTCCTCCCCTGTGAAATATGGAAATGTGCCTGCAACAATTTGTGAAAATAAACAGCTTTCTTTGCCAAGGAAGCCATAAGCTGAAACTGTCCTGCTTTTATATCTATATGGATTACAATCCATACCCTCCAGGAATCTATTGTTTGTTATCTCAAAGACATGTGAAGCAATGTATTGTTCAATTGCATTGTTTAAAAGGGGCTTTTATTTGTTGTGGCACTTTAAGGTTTCTTGAGGGACTTGTCTGTAAATTGCCACTGGCAAACCTGAAAAGATGGAAGGGAAAAATGTGCTATTTTTTGAGTGTTGACTGTGTGTCAAAAACATACCATTCCCCAAGACAGAGGCTTGGTTTATATTAGGTGATATAATACAAGCACATGGATTTTCTGTAGAATGGCAAGAGGCTGTTCAACAAGGGGTCAAAATGCAGGGTGCATGGTAGATATTGAATTCAGAGTGGRTTCACTCTAGAAAGTGTGGTGGCAAAATATATATTAAAGAGGGATTTGAAACAGCAAAGGCATAAGGGGGAAAGCAGAGATATGGAGATGAGTAGAAGAAAATATCTCCACTGAGAGAACATCTTTCAGTTACCTGAAAGTTTCTTATTATTGAACTCTTCTTTAACAAGCAAAGATTTAGAGTCTTTCAGTACTCTGGTAGTAGCTTGTGAGAAATTTCTGCACYTCATGATTTACACATCTGTTACACTACTGAGCAAAGGAGCACATATTAAAAATTCATCAATTTGCATTGATCTGAGTTTATTTGCATAAAATAAAGGAAGAGATTGCAGGTATACTGGCTTTGATCCACTCAGACTTCAAGTTTTGCAATGTTTTCAGGATTTCTGACTGCTTTGCATACATGCTGTCTCATTAACACCTTGACCTTTACTCTYACCTTTATACAGTCAAGGAACAGTGGAGGAAAGAAAATGCAGTTAGAAAAAATTAATATGTGCTAAAGCAGTGGATTATCAGGTGTGAGAAAAAAAAATGAAAGATATCTTTCACGTGAGTGATCTTCGTATTCTTATTTACTTATGTTCCACATAACACCATTTGTCCCTTCCTCTACTCTCTCACCGATATTGCTCCTCTAAAATGCATGGAATTTCATTTCAGTCTTTCTATCAGATTTTTGCTTCCTAGACACAGCACACAAATGCTTTCTCCAACTCAGAAAAATCTCCCCAAAGTTTTCTGAGCACACCTGAACATTTACTAATCCTTTTTCACTGTCCTTCTTAGAGTTCATGGTTTCATGAGGACACTCTGGGCAGAGTTCTGGAGTACTCAGCCAAGGGACAGAATTGAATTTTTAGGGAGAGAAGTAAAAAGGAAGCCAGCTGCCCATCAATGGTGAATTTTGGTGTTGTTTCCAGGGGGTGGAATGTTTGTCAGTCCAATGTATCTCAACTGGCCCACACAGATGCAAGACACAGGAAATGCATTTTCTTGTAGTAAGACCTGCAGGCAGAGAAGGTCTGAAATGCACTTTTTATAGTGTGTGTGGATTTAATGCTATTTCTTCTGTGGTATAATTTCTGTGATAAATTATTTCCTTACTAAAATATACACATAAGGTGTTGCAGGCCAGAATTTTAAGGACCTTGATTGTTTCCCAAATTTAGTTTGTAAGAAGCATGAAAACAAAATAAATTTACTATTTCAGGTACTTCTTTGCACTGTACAGAGTAGCTACAAATTTTTACATTAAAAAAACTAACCAAGAAGGGCTGAGTCTACATTATAATCTGATTAGGTTTTAGGGCTAGAAAAGAAAAAGACAAGATGAAAGAGCGGTGCTTTTTTTTCTCAGCACCTTTTTTGCACCAACAAAATCTCCTTCAGCTTTGTAGATTTTACAAAGCATTTTTTTTGAGTCTGAGCATTTGTTTGTGTCAAAAAGGTGAGAATCAGATGCTGCTATGATAGGTTAGGGAATCCAACCACATCCCTGATGTGAGAGCTCTGATGAGCTTTGGTGCCTTTCATGCCATGATATAGGAAAGATACAAAACTATTAGAAAGCATTTATAAGAGGGCTGCAAAGAAACCACTAGGTGAAGGACCTAGAGGAGAAGCCATACAAGGAGTGGCTGAGGTCACTTGGTGTGTTCAGCCTGGAGAAGAGGAGAGTGAACGGGAGAACTTATAGTTGTCTGCAGCTTTCTCATCAGGGGAAGCAGAGGGACAGACACTGATGTCTGTGGTGATCAGTGACAGGACCCAAGGGAATGGCCTGAAGTTGGATCAGGGGAGGTTTGGTTTGGATATTAGGAAAAGGTTCTTCACACAGARGGTGTTTGGGCACTGGAACAGGCTCCCCAGGGAAGTGGTTGCAGCAGCAGCCTGACAGAGTTCAAGTATTTGAACAACACTCTCAGACACATGGTGTGACTCTTGGAGATGTCCTGTGCAGGGCTAGGAGCTGGGATCCTTGTGTCTCCCTCCCAGCTGAGGTGATTCTGCCTTTCTATGGTTTGCTTGGTTATGCAACAAGAGTTGTGTCATGCTGGGCAGTTCTTGTGGCTGGAAGGAAAGAGTTGTATCCAGATGTCCTGCACTGGTACCATGGTAAARCCATGGCTTGTGTTGAATGCATCAGTGATATTGCACAGGGACAGAGCCAAGGAGGCAATAATTTCTCACACAATGCTATGGCACAGAGTAAGGCCATGCTCTCTCCTGCTTATCCACTGAGGGAATTCAGTTTTCTTCCACCCCACTGCCTTCACAGAGTCTAATGAGCCCAGAAGATATCCAGCATGACACCCAGCTGGAGGTACAGACCTCTGGGTGCTGCAGGGATTKTAGTCATTACCCACTGAACAGTGGTACCTGGATGAGCCTGGGGTTACCTGCAGRTAGAGACTGGAAGCTGGGAAGGAGAAGGAGCAGTTGTCATTCCTCTACAACTCTGCCGAATCTTTGCAGAGTTTCCACTATAACTGTGGTCTGGGTGACTCCTATCTTGCTGGTGTTTCTGCTCTGCTGTCAGAGCTGATCTCCAGTGTGTTACATGTGATGGTCAGGTGTGTAGGAAGCTGGACAAAGGCATCAAGTGACACCAGGGCTGAGGGTACTGTATGCCAGCCAGGTCACTAACTGAATGGTACACTTTGTTCAGCCTTTCCTTGTCTGTTTTCATTTATAATAGTGGCCAAGTTAAGGAAAAGAGCTGGATTGGAAGGAGAACATTTYCTTGTGAGGTTTTGAAATGTGTTTTCAGYGCATAAATATTTTATTTTTTAATATAACATTAATGAAAGCATGCATGAGAGTTTTGGGGGGCTGTTGTTGGTTTGGTTGGGTGGTTGGTTGTTTCTAATAAAACAGCCTATTCAGGGTAATTATTAGATCCTCTAATTTCTGAGGAAACCAGGTTCAAGCARCCACTTTTCCAAGGCAAGAGCAGTWTCTCAGAAAMATATWCTTTCCTAGGAGTGCTATCCTTGCAAATCTGGGAAACTCATTCTAGTTTCACCTGGAAAAATAGTGTGATGTGGGTAAACTATCTGAATGGGCTAGATGGTTTTAGATTAGAGGGAAGAAAACAGAAGATTCACACACATCCCATGACTAAATATCTCCTTTTTTTTCCCCACAGTCTCACAAATAGAGAATTAATGTGGGATTTGGGAGGTTCCCATTGAATTCAATCCTTTTCTGGGATTTCATCCACATTAGAACTCCAATCAAATTTATTGTAGGGTATTCTGAACAAGAAATACATTCTTAATAAGGATGTCTTGTTTTATATAAATAATTAAGCATGGCAGGAAGAATTAGAACAGAGGTTTTTCACCCTTTGGTAGTGTCTGTGTGTCTTGCTCTCCATCCTGTTATCTAAACCATAATATCCTTAATTTGCTATTCTTCTTTCTTCCCTGCTCCCTATTCATACTTGTTCTTGGACTGTTGGACTACCGCACTACTACTCTGGCCAGAAATATCTTTCCTTGGGGGACTACAGTTTTGTAAAACTCCTCTTAGAGTGTCCCTAGTGGAACCTAATGAGACACTTCATCTGTAACTAAGAAGCTTGTACTTAGTAGATGCATCTATCTACTCTTTTCAGCTATCTGTTGAAAACAACTCATAGAGTGTAAATAGTGTCCACGTGTGCCCACATGAAATACATCAGGGCTGTCACCTCAAAGATGTAGYTTTATTAGCTGAAATATCTGGAGCACTTGTTCACAAACTGGACTACCATTAAGTGTCTAGATAATCACACTCTTGAGCACATTGATCACCTATATACAGAGTAAGAACCACCATCACAACATTAAGACTTCCATTATCCTGAATGAAATGGAAATACAATGCCTGGATGGCCTTTCTCTTTTGCATTTTTAAGGACAGTTATGATGATGTGATCCTATTCCAGCAGGAATGAAATAGCTCTATTAAGATTTCTGGGTCAGCTCCTACTCATCCATAATCTRTACTCTGATCTTACTTAAAAAGGTTTTGATTTTCTGCAGATTAACTARGAACCAGGTGAGGAGTTAATTAAGTGAGTTTGCTTTGACAAAGTTTCACTTATTCAGTTTCATGGACCATAGTCATAAAAGTTTTTTCTCCCTCTGCGCTTCACTTTATTTATCTAAAGTTCCTAAACAAAGGAAAACAAACTTTACATTGGTTTCTAATCAATATTTTCTTTGCATGCCTGCAACCCACAGCACGGGGTGACAATGTCATATTCAAGATAAATGGGCTTTGGAAATGCACTTTTCCTGTATAATTGAAAACAGAGCTACACATTAAAAAAGCATTTACTTTTCGATGTTCTCTTGTACAGGGGAAATTGTCTGGCAAAATGAGTAGAGGTTTGTGCTTCAGAGAGKCAAGAACCTTTCTGATCTCTCCCTGCGTATGGTCCCCTTCCATCATGCTGTCTAGAAGAGTATTTGATTGCATTTTCCCAGTTCTCCCAAAACAGAAATCCATCACTTCTTCTTCTCATTTTTTTAATGTGATCAAAGCCCATTATTTAAAAAATAATCTTTTACATATGGTAAGAAAAACTATTTTCAGAAATTAATTTTGATAATTTTTTCTRTTGCAAATATTCATGACAGCAAAAAGGCTTAAAGAATGCTTTCCATTCCTCTTTTTTACTATTTTAAGCATTCATCTTTTAGAACTGTTGCATGGTTCATCTGTACCACCTGCCTTTAAAGTTGTTTTGTTCTTTAATGCTATGTTTTACAGTAATAACAATGCAATGATTTCTTGGAAAGAAGTATTTTGCCCATATCACTGATTTGTATTATAGCTTTTCTTGCCAAATAGTTCAAATATATTTTGACTACAAGTCTCTGCATGTTTTATGTTCAAATACTGTGCAGATATTAGTTTTGCAGCCAAAAGTAGTGGTTTAAATATAATCGTTAAAATAAGGGTTTTCTGTAAYTTATGGAATTTACCCAGACAAATTCATATTTTCTCAAGTTGTTCTATTAATTTAAATTTTTTTTTCAGGGCAATATGAACAACGAAATGTAATGTGCCTTGTAGAGTGGCTGTATGACCCATATTCTAATCATGTTGTTTCCTCTTCCCTAAATGCATCCTTTGAACAGGTGAATGTTGTAGACTGCACACTGGAGGATGTGTTTCTTTCAAGGAAAGGGTTGGCAACTGAGCAGAAAGGAAATGTTGTTACACAAACATTTTCAACCTTTTCCTTTCATTCATTGTACAAACTTTACCTCCAACACTCAGCTTACACCTCTTATCACRCTAGAGCACAGCAAAGGGAGAAGGTGGTAGCTTAAAATCAAATCAGATAAAGAAAGAAGCAATTGCTTGGGTTAAAGAATCAGAGCTTCTGACTCCCTACCTGCTGCCTTTGCTGAGCCTCTTTTTTCTCTGTTCATTGTTCAGCAGAGAATCTTATTTATCTCACACAGTTTCTTAAAGTCCACATAACAGCAGAGGCAAAAATAATTTAAAAACTGTTCGGATTGTTGAAAAATATTGTGCTTAAAGTTACTGTTGAGGACTGCTCAGATATCTGGTGTTTAACATGTTATATTATGATGGTGAACACATCCCTCAAGTCCACAATTATTCCAAATAGGTTTCCAGTCTTTGGCTTTAATAAATTAATAATTACAGTCCTTTTTTGATGTTAACAAGTAGATAAGCTGTAAACATTTCTGGTAAAAATTCTAGAAATGGAGTATCTCAAATATCTATATTCATTTTAAAATTATCTGMTGRTTCTTCCAGACATTACAGCCTACAGAAACAGTTCAGAACATTGCAATTTTTTCACTTCATGTAGAGTAAGAAATTCCTTTTTTTATCACCTGCTTCATGAGAATCACTGAAGAAGTTTATCAGGAATAAATTAGCATATTCTTAGGACCTCAGATTTGAAATGAACAAAAATCCAYTGATCTTTGACTGGTGAAAAAGCATTTTTTGAATGAAAAAAGGTGATATTTAACAAAGCAAGCCCTTTTTTCTAGTCTCTGTAGCTCTTCCTGGAACATGATTTTGAAGCAGGCCAAGGAAACAGCAATGACATCAGCTTGTAGGTGCACCTGCTCTAATCAGAACGTAGAGAAAAGGTAATTTAACCACACTCCTTTGGTTTTGCCAACATTGTTGCCGTGGGTCTAAAATAAGGACTTTTAAGACTTATGTGCCTTGTAGAGTCATGAAGTTTCTAGAGCTCTTAAAGAAACAAACAAATCTTCATTTTTGCTGTTGTTAAGGAAAAATTCTCCCAATTCCTTTTGTTACCATATTGTCTTCTTTATTTRCATTCTCCAGATCCTCTTGTATGARCTCTTCCTTTCTGCAAAACCTCAGATTGTATGTATGAGGAAGCTCATGATCATTCTCATTCCGTTTCATTCTGGCCTTGTGTGACCCATTTCAGTACAGAGCTCAGCTTTGAAATTTAAATAGTACTTCAAATTCAACCACTGTGCCACACTTTGATTTAGCTGTTAATGTCCTACAGAGAATGTCAGTCCCTTATTAGAGCTTGCGTAATTTTAAGTTGCTCCTTCAGATGTACTAACAGTGGACAAGGCAGAAATACAACTTGATTGACAAGGAGATATTTTAGCTAGAAAAGTCCTGAATGTAAACTTGACAAATGAATGAGCATGGCATGGAGATCACAGGAGGAAAACARCWAGGGAATGGCATGAGATTTTTTACAAAAYGGCTTTTCTGGTAAAGTCACATTTCAAGCTGAATGATTAGCACTTACTCAGCAGATCACCRTGCACTGACCTTGGTAGTATCACCAGGGTCAGATTTGCATAAATATTCACATGCATGAATAATTCTCGAATTTTCCATTACATTAGGCACAAACAGTTTTGCTTTTTTCTCTATCATGCATGAATGTCTTCTCCATATTCCTTTTGAAATTAAGAAAGTGGGTTCACGCTTAGAATAACTTAGCACACTGGTACACTTGCTCCTTACAGCTGTTTGCCTGAAGAGCTCTCTTTCACATTAAATTTGTTTTTTTGTAAAGTGATTTCCCCTTCTTCTGTAGTCATTAAGTAATGACAAAATACTAATCATCCATGCTTGGGATGTGGTACCATTTGCTTTCAGATCACTGTCACTGACTGATACAGTGCAATAGCTTGATATATCCTAACACGTTACCYGGTATTCCCTATCAATGCTAATAGTTTTCCCAGAGCAGTAATGGAGAAACAGCAGGATTCTTTCTGCAAAAATAAGGTGGGAGACAGGGAATAAGCTTTCTTCTGCTCAGACTTGTCACTTAGCAACACATGGAGATACCACATTCTACAGGAAGTGGAGTATTCTATGCACAGAACTCCTTGTTGTTCTAATGCCTTCTCTAAGCTTTTGTTTTCAAGGTGACTTAGCTCTTAAACAAAGCCACATGCTAGAGCTGCACAGAAGATGGAAGTCCCATGTCTTCAASGGTTTTTAAATTTAAAGATATTGTTTAACTTTGGGTTTAAATGAAACWTAATCATCAGCAAATTATTTATGTAGGAAAAAAAATGTTATATTACAGTATTTTTATTTTTCATTTTATAATAATATTCTGAGCCTACAAAATATCAACCTACAGATAAATCTTCATGGGATTTTAGTTTATCAGGCAGCTGGCTCAAAACATAGAGCATGCAATAGAAAAATTTCCAAAGAGTTGAGCAGGTAGATTTAAATAATAGAGGAACTGCTGTGTGTATGTCTAATAAAACCCTTCAACTGTAGCTAGCCTTCTAGTACGGCAGAAACCTAAGAAATATTTTGACTATTTGAAACTGGTTTGAGTTTTTTTACAACACAGGAAACAGCAATATCTGAGAAAATACCTTTATTCATTTTTTTATATTACAAGCTACAGCAYATCTTAAGGTAAAATCTGTTTTTTAAACAGTAAATTCGTTGTATTCATCTTTAGAAGAAGGTTGTAGTTTTCAGGGTATTTTGAATGTCCACTTAGCAAAAGTACTTTTCTTGCATCTTTTCAATTTGCTGAGTGTGTGATCCTTAATCTTCCCTTTGTCATTTTTGTAGGTTATGCTTTAACCTACATSTGTAATATTTGCACAGCACGAACTGTGCCTACTGTACCTTGAATTATCACATTCACTTCCACCACTGTCAATTCAATTGGACAAGAAATGGTTATAGCCTTTTGGAAGGTCACATATGGTTCAAGGAGGAATTTCTCACCTATGTGAGAAATGTGTTTTTTTCTATAATTTGGACTCATATAATTCCACCTGATGCAGGATTCAGGCATGCCAGTGACATACCTCAGTGCAACTACATGCTATCCTCTTCACACCACCTACTTTATATTTATAGCTGAAACCTTTAGTTTATGAAAAACATTTGTAATACTCTCATGCAGCCATGTAGTTATCATCTKCTAAGAGAAAGGGAGCAATCTATGCAGACTCTTTCAAGTAAGMCATATTCTCATGCCTCAAGAAAAAATGAACCTTGTCATTCCAGCAGTTGCTTTTTAACGGTTGGCTGCAAGGATTAAATGTATTCAWGGCTTTTATGAGCTTTAAAKAAAGTGTGTGGGAGRGATCAAGAGAAGGAGGTCTTCCTCCTTGCCAAGTTATGGGCATGAGAGAGATCTACAGTCCCAGCACAATACATCTCTGTGTGGATGCAATGTTCCCATCCTACAGAGACCTTAAAAAATGAAAATGTGCAAAAACTCCCCATCTGGGCTAAATATATTTTAGATGAGACAGATGTATCCAAGTGAGGAAGTACTGATTGACCTTAGGGCCACAAAGGAGCTAGAAAATGTAATTGTTAAAGCACTAGCAATTATGGTTAAGAATTGTGAAAAACTGAATACCAAACATATTATTTATCCTTGAAAGGGAAGTATGGAGGACATGGAAAATTATAGCTCACGGCACTTAAATTTAATCCCTGCAACAAATCATTAGGCAATCAGTTTAAGTATCTACAAGGGAAGACAGTGATAAAAACTATAGTTCTCCCTGAGTAAATCAAGCCAAACAAGCTTTGGAAAAGGTGGTAAATATAAGATACTTTGACTTTGGTGYAATTCTTGGCACTGTCTCAAATGGTATTCTGTGATTATGTGATTCTCAAAAACGTATTGAGAAAGTGAGGTGAAGATGAAATCTTCATCAGATGCATGTGCAATTGGCCAGAAAAAAATCACAGGTAACATATATTTATCACCAACATTTCACGACATCTTAAAATCTCTAGGGGATCTCTTTGGAGTTCAGTTATATTTTTTATATATATATATATATACAGAAAATGGTATAAAGGTTTAATTTATGTGGTTTGCAGCTGATACCATATGCATATGAACAAGGGCTACCAAACCCTTTAGATAGAGATCAAAGTGAGAATAAAAAGTCAGCTTTTGAAATAGACCTGATGTCATGAAATCAGAAAAGTTACAAAGGCATAATAATGGTTAACAAAAAAGGGTATGAGATGTATACAGGTTCATAAAAGCAAATGCTATTTTTGCCTCTACTTTTGTGGTATGGTCTGTAAACCATAAATTAGGTAAACAAAATTAGGCAGCCAACCTGCTCTCTTTTTACTACTAGTGAAGTCTTACTTGGGACACTACACCATGTTGCCCAAAATAGGGGAATATCTAAAAAACAACAAGTAGAATGTTGGGTCATACAAAAAAACCCTGGAAAACCACAGAGWCACTGGATAGGACTTTGATCTGCACAAAACAGGGTGCAATTGTGGCAGATATGGTAAGTATGAGAAGCTTTGCTGGTCACTGTTGGATCACTGGGYATTTTAGCCCTAATATTTAGGGCCATATCTGGGACACTATTTATCTTAAGCTCAGCACCTTGGAGGGGATGCTCTGTCTAAGGGAGGTCAACTTTCATTCTAATTGCTATGGGCTAGATCAAAAGTGTGCACAGTCTAGTGAACARAGCCCAGGGTGGGGTGAAAAAGAGTGAGAAATTTACATTGTGATAGTGGTTATATCATAACATCACTTGAATGATTTCTTTTTCTTGGTGATCAAAGAAGCCATTTTCTAGTCAAAGGCGTGAACAAATATGAATATAAAATCCAGTTCCGAAATTCAGGCCCTTATGTTTTCCTAAACTGCTTAATTCCCAATAAATCTGTTGTAAATAAGTTTTAATWGGGGTGAAGAAATAGAATAAACCTATGGGATTTAAATATTTCAAATGCACAATGAAAACACTGATCTGCTCTCTAAAATATGTATTTTAGTGTGCAAATTTTGAGGAAAGCAAAACTCTATTTGTGAGTCTTGATGTGATTCTCCCCTTTGCCTTTGGTACTTCAAAATCTCCTGAGCCAGGGTTGTTTTTGTTTTTTTTTAATAGCCAGTATCAGGAAAGTTTTGATCAGTGATGATGCATCATTCTCTGTTGTGTTAGACACAAAAAATGACAAGTGACAGATGGGATTGAAATTGTTGAACTTTCATCTATCTGGGAATTATTTAGCAGAAACATAGTTATTCTCTCCCTCATCCCTACTGTCAGTTTATGACTTTCCCAATCTGATGTGCCTACTCAGGTTCCACTTGTCTCCTCTTGTGTGATTTTGCAGCATGGGGAGAAAAGGGGTTCCTCCTCACTCAGTGAAGTGGTGTCAGGGGTACTTCTGGTCTCGCCTCTCTGCTGTTTTAGAGGCAAATTTACTTGCAGTTTTCTTCTGYTTCTAATACACTGGGGATCTCTTCTACAGCCCAGACACCCATTGAACAGCAACAAGGATATACCCACTTCTAACCTAATAAACCTGCATTTGGCTTTGTGAGAAGCCCCCGTCTGTACTCACCATTGCAGTCATGAGTGAGAGAGACAGTTCCAGTCAAAAAAATATCACTACTTTGTTTCTGCAGCATATCAAAGGTCTCAGCAATAGTTGCTTCTAGCAGAACTAGATATTTGTRTTTTGCTCATATCTTATCTAATCCTAAGCAGGAAAGTAAGCTTTACATTCCCAGTAGGAATATTKATACTGCTATGTTACATTTACTGTGTTATATGCTATGCCAATTTAACAAAATAAAACACAATATGTTAAACAGTTTAGAAGAAAAATGAGCTCAGAGAACACTTCACAGCTAATGGTTTTCAATATTTTTCCTGTTATTCAGCGCAGGTTGTCTTAGGGGATTCTCAAGAATTTTGCTGTGTACRTTTAAATGAGACATTTTTGTTCTTTCTTATGCAAACATTCAAAGTGCCAACAGCATGTGTCAGTTTTGCTAAGCTGCACATGGGGACTGAGAAATGATGCTGCAAAAYTGTGCAGAGCTCCATATAATTTCACAATGACAACCAGAGTATAAACAACAGAGTGTGTAAAGGTGATGCTCTGATGATACCTTTGTGGGAGAAAACATGGAGACAAACAGTAGTAATACACATGAAGAGAAAAAATTAGACACCTTCAAGTATAGGGATCATGTAAATAGAACTAAATATATCAGCTCAAGGAAGAAGCATTTTGTACATACATACCCAAAACYTTGGGCTAAAAATTGAGAATTCAGTTTTGGAATTTGCGGAGGAAAAAAAAAGTACATTAACAGTCACAAGACCAAAGCATCCATTTGACACTGAAAAAAAAAAAGATTGCAGGATGCATCTGTTGGTACATCTGTATTTGAGATATGAAAATAGTCACGTCACAGTGGTAGTATATCCTTAGAAATATCATGTGAAATTTTAGTCATTCTGTTCAGGAAGGAAAAAAATTCAGACTGGGAGAGCTGTGTGAGAGAACTGTCAAAATTATCAAGGGAACTGAGCTTTTTTTATATAAGGMCTAAAATAGTCTAATTCACGTGGTTTTCAAAAAGAATTAAAAAAAAAGAAGAAAGAAAAGGAAAAAGAAAACATGGCAATAAACCCGTTCTTTTAAATGTATAACATGCTGGCATGGGAAAGAATTTTACAAGCTCTGCAATAATTTAAAAGAAATGGCAATGATTTGGACTGGGAATCAATAAGGTAGAAGCCTGAAATTACAGTAGCATAGGTATCAAAAGGCAGCAACTTTAAAYAGAAAGTGAATACTTCTGGAAACTGAAATCCTAGCATTTCAGCAATGTGTATTAACAGCTGTTCTGGAAAAGATCTCCCATTTCAGTGTATTTCAGGGAGAGTATTCAACATTGTGACAAAAGGTAATGATTGTAGTTGGAYATAACTTGTGTAGTCCTTGAAAAATGAGATGGTAAGCCCCTGCTTATACAACAGGAAGAAGCACTTTCAGTAGTGTTTGCTTCCTGTATCCCCATCCAGACTTAAATTTCAGCCATTTTCTTACTGAGAATGTTTCTGTGGATAGGATCCTTTTAAAAAAAAAATAAAAATCCTGTAACAGAAATACAGAATTTTAATACAGATGATGAGCCCATGAATAAAAGAATTTTAGCTCAAAAGATTGAATGTCACATAAATTTTTTAATATAAGTGTTAAAATGAAATATTTTTTAGAAGAAAATGTTCTTAAAAGTCCCTCATAAACAAGCCAGAAACATTCCAAAACAGTTTATATGTACCAGAACTTAAATTTAAGGGCTCTTATACCAAGTTTACCCTAGCGTAATTACACTGATTTCATCAAGATAGATCACAAACAGATTTGATCTCACCTGGAATTAAGCCTATCCTAGGCTTAACTTTAAGAGAAACTAGCTGAACTTTTGCAGGGGAATATTAATATAGTAAGTTATGCAGCAAGTGTTCTTCTGTGTCTGGAATTTAGGTTTTACATCTGTTTCACCACAAGTGTGTGAATGGGTATTTTCTAATTTCCAAAGCTCCATATAGCTTATGACTCTACATTATAATGTGGTTGGTGCTTTTGATTTTTTGTTGTAGTAGGTAATTTACATTTTGACGTCTTGTTTTACAAATCCCCAGTTTTTAGAACAGTGGGAAAATATTTGAAAATAYGTCCATCCAGCTGAATTTAATTCATAGCTCCCTTTTGCATCTCAGATCAATTGTTTACGTAGCTTCCATAATGCAGATGAAAGCATAAAAATATTACAGTTTGCTAAGTAAGAATTTAAACGGAAAAAGAACAATTTCAATGAAAAAAAAAGCAAAGAAAGCAAGCCTTATGAAATTTTTACTGTATTTTAAGAAACAAATCTAGGAAAAAGCAGTAAACCACATAATTTCTAAAGAAAAAAGATATTTGAAAAAAAATGTTACATATTTTACATAAACATGAAAATAAGAGAGGAATTATACCTATGAGGTGAGAAAGCATTTTTTCTTTAGTGCTATTTAGTAGCAGTATTTAACTACAATGCCATCAATAATGTTTTGAAAAGAGGCTGAATTCTCCATACCTTTGGCTATTCCCCCAGTCTGACACATAGCCCTACCCTGCAAAGGTCTGGGCTGTGTTACACAACCATGTCCTCACCTCCCCAAGAGATTCTGAGCAGATGAGTCTGCTCAGAAATGCCCACTCCAGAATCAGCCCCAGACCTTCACTTCCCTCAAAGTCACCTCAAAACATTGGCTTCAACAAAGTTAAAAATTTTATATGAGGTGCTCAGGACAGTCTAATATGCAAATCCTGGAKGGAAAAACTGCACCAAATATCAAAATACACTTCAGTGAAGGAAAAATAAATGATGTTTTGGGGACATATGTATGCTCAACTTCTGAGGTTCAGGGATCATTTACAGCAACATGTAACATACAACAATTAATTTGCTTTGTTTTGATGGCTATATGCCCAAAGTATAAATACTGACAACTATTAAAGAAAAAAAAGAGGTATTTGACTAGTAGTGTGCAGATTCAAGAGGAATTTGAGCTTACACTCTCTGAGCATACTCTGAATCACTTGTTATTTTATTATCTAAAATTGCAATGGTCGTATTTCTTGCCTAGCCTCACTCAGGCCCTCTGCACAAACTGAATTTCATCCACGAAGCAGATTGAGGATGTTCCTATTATATTGTTAGCATCATTGTCAGCAATTATTTATGTTTAAGAGAATGTGGACAAATGTACTCAGATTCATGTGTGGTAGTATTGTCCAGAAACTGGCTGTCATTTGTGGAAAAATATATAATTTCATTTTAAATAAGTTGCCTATTATTCTCTACTTTAGCTTTATTAAGAGGCAATAATTACTCTGCTAGCYTAGCTCAGTATGTATTATTTAATCTTCTGTTATTAGCTACTGGAATTACTATCTCTGCATTTTGGAAAGGGCTTAATATTCTTTCATTCGACAGATGGCTTACCAAAATCTGGGTAAATCTTAGCCATGAGGAAAAAGGCCYCCAAAACATTAGCCCCAGGAACAATTCATAGTACAGATATCTGAATATATTATTATTTTTAGTATTATGMTGCAGCTAGCAATAGAAGAGAAAGAGTTTTTGTAATGTTCTCTTCTTTACACTTCCAAATGATGTGGTTCCACTAGGATGCAAAGAGATTGCCTGAGTGTGTGGTACTACTTTTCCAAATTAGATGTATCCTTCCATGTTCTTTGAGGGATGTAGATTTCAATTTACTTCCAAGCAAGTGGACTTAAAACCTTTCAATTCTCATTCAGAAAGTCTGACCTTACTCTGAAACTCTCAGTGTCAGTTCCTATCTCTCAATAGCCTTATGCTCATTCAGGCAGCTCTTTAGGACTTGGACCTCTGTCATTTTTTCATCAGGCTAAGGCTTACAGGAGGAAGTAATTTGCTTTGGTTAAAACGTGGGATAGGTAGAAAACATGAATGAACTTTTCATCATAAATCTGAAATAGAAAAAAGAAGAATCAAGACACTTGGAAACAACTGCATTAATTTTAACTTATGCTACCATAATAATAGAGGAAAAGGGAGTAGTTGTGAAGCAGTAGAAGAAAGCARTGTGTTGTCTAAAGTGAGGTTGTAAGAGATAAGCATTTTCTGTATATGTGGGTAACTACGGCTGAAAGAAAATTGAGGTGTTAGCTGAAGATCTGGAATTTTTATAAGCAGTTGTTTGAATTATTCCTGAGAGTCAGATCCAAAGCATCTTGCTCAAGAAATGTAGCCTTCCTTAGAAAGTGCCATCTTGACTTGAGTTTACCACATTGAAAACCAGGATGTTTATCCTTGTGGGTAAGAATTCAAGACTTGGCCTTAGCTTGGGCAAAGGCAGTGATTTTGTGCATTTCATCACTTSTACACTGACACACATTGCATTCTAAGTCTAGGTCATAAGTCTGCTAAGCCACTGCTAAAAATTGTCTCCATAWTCTTGCTTTAGATTGGTMATTTGTACCTACACACAAGAAGCACTGGTGCAATGCAATTACAGATTTAAGGAACCTTGCCATCCTTCCTTTATCCATTATTCGCTTTCCTACTCCTTTTCCTCTCATTTTCTTCAGGCAGGAAGAGCTGAGAGGGCAGTAGTGACAGGTGGAAGAGGATATTCCTCCTGGTGCAAAGGTTCTCTCATGAGGACCTTCCTTCCTAGTCTGTCATGCTGTCCATTTCAGTCCCAGCAGCTCTGGTTTTACTGCTSGTGGAAGACATTCTTGCAAAAGTATTGCTCRTTCACTTCTGCCTTCCTCCACATGAGGTCAAACTACAAATTACAAGAAAAAGTTACAAATTCTGAGGAATTCTATTTGACCGTTATCACCTTAAATAAATTTCTCATTCCAGACCTCATTTTCCTTTCTCTCTTTTTTCAAATGACAGTTTCCATTGTTCAATGAGACCTTTGAAGATGTAGAAAATATTCCAATCTGAAAAGGAAGGAACATATATGTTTTTGTTTGCTGATCATTGCTGTGGAATTCATTCTCAAATGTAACAGCGAAGTGTTTTTCAAAAGTATTTTCTATTTTGGACAAAATTATCCTAATTACTAAAATGAGTTTCTTTCTTTAAAAAAATGCTCTGTGCCAGCTATGCATGAGAACAAAAAAACATTGCAACCTTTGTGGTAAGATGAGATAAATATGATTTGCTCATCTGGATTATTTGAAGCATACATAACATTGACTGATTAGGGAAAAGACAAGAAAATAAATGATGCAACTTTTTCTTAACTCTTTAACTTTTCAAAAAGCTAAAGCACTGTGACGCTATGTAAATAAAGTATGGCTAGCCTGAAGCTGAGAAATACAGCTAATTATGTGCTGTTCTTAGACAAGCCATGCTAATTTGTTYCAATGTTTACATTTCCATTTTAATGAGCTTTCCTAGCTTTCACAAAGTTTGTAGTTTTGTTCAAAAAYCTCACAAAAAGCATTTGTGGCGAAGTTTGGCTTGTAACAAAGGCAGACCTCTACGACCCTGTGATTTTAACTGCAGGTTTCATACAGGTTGTCTTTAGTAAGAATAACACCTGGAGACACAAGAAGCACCTCCATAAAGCAGCTCAGTGACACCTGCACAACAGGACACTGATGACTTACTGAACACACCACTCCTACACTGAAGAGTGYGTGCTCATGTGAGTGTCTGGATACACAAAAAGGAGGAAGACAACAATTATTAAACAGGCAGACCAACTACCCTTTCTATGTATTTGTAGATTTGTGTTGATTACTCTTCCTTGTTCCTCAATGATTAAATGATTAAAAATATGCTTTACTTTGGGAGTTTCTAAATTGAAATTGAAGTGCAGGAACACACATCATGAAGATATAAACTCTTGGGTATGTCTGTATTACAAAGACTTCTGTGCCTGACTGAATCTTATAGATGAACTGATTGACCAAATAATATATCCTACTTTGTACTAGTGAAAACCAAACCCAATAATATGTAAGCTTAATCCYCCTTGAAATTTGGTCAACCACTAGATTCCAGGTTTGAGGGTAAAGAAAAATCACACATGAATGGTAGCACAGAAGAATGAGAATCCCATCAAACGAGCTGGGCTAATTGAGAACAATACACTGATACCAAGAAATAGTTTTTTTAAGAGAAAGAAATGCCTTTGGGGGTTGCTGATTTCTAACTGGAGGTCAAGCGTTTTATAAAATAAAATTGATAAGCATGAAAGTAACAGTAAAGAAGGGCTGAGGGACTAACATGACTGCCAAAAACTCAGTACTTTATTTCACTGACAGCTTTTCTTTCAGTTCCTTTGATTAGCTTGGACACATCTTTTATTGCTTTATGCATCACCTGTTATCCCTTGGAAAAAGAAAAGTGTCAGTCATAAAGTTAAGAAGTGAAGCCTACTAATGTAACATATTTTTCCTTCCATAAAAAAGATAGTAATGAAAGCAGAAAACCAGCCATTTCTCTTGGTGATTATTACCACACCAGAATATGGTAAGGGAATTGAATACTGTATTTTGCATATTTAGCATTTGACTTGATCTTCTTCATCAGGAGATACAGAACATTTATGTATCTAAAGCTCTACACTTGAGTGATTATCTAAAAGCCATAAACAATGGCTCAGCCAAGTGGTAATTATCTGTACAAAAAAATATTTTCAGGAGACTAAATGTTCGCTATACTAGGAAACTAAATGTCTTCAATTAYTCTCATGATAAGGTTTGATGAAAATGAAGCTTTATGAGATTTTTTGCACATCCAGCTTTGATTGACATTATTAGTATGACTTTTGAATTCATACTGGCATTCAGAAATGTTCCCTATTGTATGCTTGCTGTTACCCCATGTTTACACTTGCACACACACATTATTTGCGTCCCTTAACTGTCCATCTCTTTGCAGTAAAGACAAAGCAATTTATGTGAGGGGAAAAGGTATTCAATCCTTCATTTTCCTTCTCAGTTCCTGTCACTGCTACTGAGATCAAACCCCTCATGGACAGGATACACTGTAAAAATAAAGGGCAAAAGAAATAATTCTTCATTGCACAAAGATCTGCTTGGATTCACCTATACCAGTGAAAGCACTGCAGTTTCACATCAAAGTCCAAAAGCAACCGCTCTGAGGACCCTTCAATGTCAGTCATAATGATATGTTTGCAAATTACTATCTTGAACAGGTTACAGATTAAATAAAAATAATAATAATGCAGAACTGTGTGTTGTGACTCCTGTTACACACATTTGTCAATACTAACCATAACTTGCTGTACTAAGCTACATTTTTATGATTTTTAACAAATAAGAACCCCAAGTAGCTGGCCTTGCTTCCAAGCCACCTTTAAAGACAATCTCTGAATAACAGACAATGCAAAATGCTTGAGTCTTTCTTTAAAGTTATAGTAATCACAGGATCAAAGTTACAATTCATGAGCTAAAAAAACAATTTCTCTTTGGAAACACAATTTAATTTTAATTTTAAATACTCCATTTATGGATTGGTTTCTAAAAGCTATAAAATCCTCAAGTATAAGTGTTACACCTTGGAATTTAGTCTACGTGTAGATGTTCTTTTTTGGGACTGTGTCATTCTGCTGGAATGAGAGAYATCAATTGGGCAACTGRGTGATTGTTAACTGTTTACTACAGMTCCCAGACCAGACACTACCAYCTCCTCTGATCCATGTATGTTTGATTGTGTGAGTGCTCCCTACACCACTCTGTCTAAAATGAAACAGAATAAGTTTAGTGGTTTATAGATGAGCCTTTTACACTTTGGAAAGATGCACTRAATTAATTCTCTGGCCCAGGAGAAAAGCAGTAAGGCATGATGTGATAAGAATAGACACCTTTTCATTCAAAAGAGAGTTGCTTTATCCAGAGTGCCTCCAGAATTATCCTTGTCCCAATTACTGTTCCTTGAACTCTAAGTGAGTGCTCTCCATGGTGATCTGATGTCTGCCTAAAACCACAGCAGAGAGAATGCTAGCAATAAATCATTACAGACAGTCCCAGGACAGTGCTCACAGACCTGAGTTCTGACCCTATTTAATTTACTAATCCCACAAAACAAGGCAGCTGAAGCCGAGAGCCAGTTCTAGTGCCAGGACTACTTTGGGGGCAAATGGGCTGGGTGGAGCATAAAGTTCCTCCTTTATTAGGGAAMATTCCTTTCCCTCATCTGGAATCAAAGCCCCATATCCTCACCTCTTGTTTTCCCTTTACTGCTGAGAGTACAGATGACAGCTGCTTGCTGCTGCCCCAAACAGCTCAAACTATACAAACTRCTGTACCTACAAATGTCATTCCCACTTAAGATCAATCCACATAGATGTTAGTAATATTTTTTATAAAGATATCTCTTTGCTTTGAACTAAATTATTTGAAGATTTAGGAAAAATACATTGCTGCACTTAAAAAAAAAAGAAGAAAAAAGAGAAAAAGATAACCAGTAAGAAGGTGGGGGAAAGAACTATTAGGTTCTCACAATCAAGTGCATAAAATAAGGAAAATGTCYRAAAAAAACCAKCTGCCTRTGATTTTATTTTTCATGTTTAATTRTTGGAATACCAAGAAATATTTCTAATTTCATTACTTACAGTGTTCCCGGGATGTGAAAGAACAAGCATGTAATAATTTTCTTTCAACAGACATATCATCCCCATTTCAACAGTAATGCAAAGCATTAGTACAGCACTTTAAATGACAAATGCATATTAACTGTGTGCAGAAAGGTTTCATGTTGTCCTCAACTTTGGCACAACAGTTTCACACAACAATTGATTTGGACACATGACACCTGGTTTTAAAAGTAGCTAAATGTTTTACCTTTTAGAGAAGTTGGCATGTGTAATTTTACACCTGTTTGTTCCTACTTTCAAAATGCAGGAATTAAACCCCGAAGTCATCCTCAGGGAAAATGCATAAATTACTATATCATTATCATAGAATTATAGAATAATAAAATCATAGAATAATAGAATCATAATGGTGTAGGTTGGAAGGTATCTGGAAGATCATCTTGTCCCAACCCCTCCCACTGTGGGCAAGAGATCTTCCACCAGACCAGGTTCAGGCTCACCAAGTCCCATCTAACCTGCCCTTGAACACTTGCAAGAATGGAGCTTGGACAACTTCTCTGAGCAGCCACTTCCAGCCTCACCACCCTCACATTAAAGAATATTTTCCTAACATGTAATCTAAACCTATTATCTTTCAGTTGGCAGCCATTTCCCTGTGTCCTGTCACTACATGCCCTTATTAATAGTCTCAGTGTTTTTTATTGTGGGCTCACTTCAGTTGCTGGAAGTCTGCAATTGTGTCACAATGGAGTCTTCTCTTTCCCAGGCTGAAAAATTCCAATTCTCTTAGCATTTTGTCATAGGAGAGGAGCTCTAATCTTCTAATAAACACAAATTATTAAAGTACTAAAAATTCTGTTACTTCTGTTACTTGATATAAGCAATAGATAACTATTGATATCAATTTATACCCTTAATGGGGTCAGACTTTACATGAATCACAAATAACCACACATCTTAATGTCCTCCAGTCAAAGGTTAGTCATTACTGTGCTTTGTGCACTAGCTGTCTTTTGTTCCAGGTACAACTGGGAAAAGATATTATGACAGAACCCATGGTTTYTTCAGTTCCAGCCAACTTCATAGGGTGCAGAAGTATCTGGAATTCTGCAGTATGCTGAATCCACTTAGCACATTTYGAAACATTTTCTTGCATTGCCAGTTGATATATTTTCTAAACGGATAATWTTTTATCTAGCTTTGTTCTCTACTTTTATTTAATTTAAATTTCTTGTTGAGAAAAAAAATTCTATTTATTTTCTCCATCTCTTTGAGTGATTCTGGCCTATAAATTGAAAGTTCTGCCAGTCAAAAATTGCTTCACTTTCTCCAGCAAGATACTACAGAACACTCTCTGACAAAAAGGTAAATTATTTACATTATTTTAATTCCATCATTCTTTATATATGGGCTAAAACAACATTATGTTTAATTAATAAACTTCTTAAAGAAGGCTACCAGACAATTAAAGAATATAAACTACTTATAAGGAAAAAAATTACAATAATTGCTTTTCAGTATAAACATTTCCAACTGTCAGGCTTTGTGTTTGAAAAGATGTCACTCAGGAGGAACCAAATTAGGAGGTAAAACAAGTCCAAAACTTTCTTCTCAGACTCCAGGTTATTTCAGCCAGATGTTGCCACCAAAAWCCAGTAAAAACAGAACTCCTTACCACCAATGTAGAACTAAGAAGGAGGAATTCTTTATTCAGYTGGATGCATGTGGGGGTATCTCCTCCAAGACATTGTGCATACTTTGTACAGAAAAAGCTCCTGTTTRAATACTGTATTTTGCATACATATTAATAGGTTTTTTGAAAGGAAACACACATGCAATAATAATTTCCCCAAAGTCCCTGGGATGCATTCTTTCCCATCAGCACATGTGCTCTTCTGTCTCAGGGGTTTCTGGTGGTACCTGGTGATCGGTGACCCYAAAGTCATTCTTGACTCCTTGGTGAACTGGTCTGGCTGCTCCAGTTCTTCTTGGTTAATGTTTAACATGATGGTGCAAACTAAGCATGATGTAGTTCCATAGGCTAGGGGATTTTGAAGAATAAGCATTGTATTGACCTCCAGGTGTGCAAAGTGATTCACCTGCAGCCCCTGGAGGGCCTGACACCACTGCAAACAGACAGTCTGAAGGAAGCTGAAGTGCATTGGAAGCCCGTGCTGGAGCAGGCTCCTGCCAGCACCTGCAGCCCGTGGATGGAAGTCCACACAGAACCAGGTTTTCTGGACAGAGCTGTGACATATGGAGGACCCATACTAAAGCAGTTAATTCCCAAAGAACTGTATACCATGGAAAGGCCCTATTCTGGACAAGGAAGGAATGGTCAACCCAGGTGTTATGGTCTGACTACAACACCCATTCCACATTGCTCTGTGCTTACTCTGTTATTAATTGGCAATAAATTAAAATAATCTTCTCTGAGCTAAGGGTTTTTTGCCCATAAGGATAACTGGTGAGTGATGTTACTGTCCTTATCTCAACCAATGATCTTTCCATCTTCTCTCCGTCTTCTGGAGAGGAAAAATAGTGAGAGAGCATCTGGGTGGCAGCCAGACAAAGTTAACCTACCAAACTTGTCTTTATGTAATCATCTTTTTCTTGGTAATGTCCCTAGGATAATTGGAAATAATTTCTAAAGCTTAAAGTTTTCAATTTTCCATGAAAATATGTGCAGAAGTTTCTTAACTGATCTTTAATTGATCAACAGTAATTTTCCCTGCAGGCTTGTCCCAAAACCCTTAGTCATTCTTGAAATCTGGACTGTTGTGTTGTTACAGAAATTGTTTTGTTTCCATAAATGAGAGGGTGACATGATCCAGAGGAGTAACAGGTCAGCAATGGCACCAGCAGTAAAGACTCCACATATTGAGGTGTTTGCAGTGGTACATGATAAAATTTGACAGTATTACTCTCAGCTCAGAGGTAGAAATCAGCTGCCAAATACAGTAGAGATTTTTAATAATATTATTTGTTCTCTTTGATAGCCAGAAATCTGTACTTTTTTAAAACTTCTGAACTGCTATTCCATTAATTGAATGGGTATGCTCTCACTGCAGTCTCCCAGCCATGTCCTGAGCTAAAAACACTGTGGACAATATTGCTTACTACGGCAGAATCATAGCCAGATATTTTGATTTAAAAGCTTGCATTTATGAGCTGCTTTTCATGATGCTATTTTAGATATTACCTTCAAATTCCCCAGTCCGCTGTATGGATGCATTTCTAATGSGTTATCCTTGGCTGCTGAGGTGTGGGGCTGTCCTATGCTAGTGTGAAAGGAGTGGTTAACAATGCTTTCTAACAGAGCTACAGCAGTGGGTTTAGACTGCTGGCAGCACACTCTGTGAGGCTGTACACAGGCAGGGAGGGACTGGTGCGAGCACTGCAAGGCTTTTCTGGTGCTTGAGCTGCGAGGGCACCATGCATGCAGCAGACACAGAAATGTTTTCCCCAGGCACAATGGAAATCAGTAATGTGGAAAGCTCCTGAGAGCAGATTTCAGGAATGGTCTTAAATGGTCCTTTGGGGCAAATCTTGGACACCTTGATGATCTCAAAGGTCTTTTCCAACCTGGTTAATTCTGTGAAGTAAATTCTGAAACTCTGTCCATGGCATATTAATATAAGGAAATAATCACATTAGTGTATGCAACTCTGTCCAAAAAAGTCAATTGTGTTTGTGAGGAATGTGTTCATGATCCCACTCAGTTATACTAGAGAACATTATACAACTAACAATCCCATATTTTTTACCAAAAGCTGTAGTGTTCATCAGAAGCAGAGAAGACCTCATTTGCAAGGTTCCTCAATCATTACAGACAATATATTCATGCTTTCCAGGTGGCAATTTGGAAGYTAAAGCTTAATTAAATTCTTCTTACTAATTTCGCTCTCTAAAACCTCCCCAACACTAACAGGCCTGATTTATTCATTGCTTCTGTTACAGAGGAAAAGCAAAGAAAACCTGGCAAACTGCTTTCACTGGGACATAAGCACAGCWTTTTTAGAAACTGACAGTTCAGATGAAAACCTCACAGGAGGTCAGGAACCCTTCCCAGTCTTGTGGACAGAGTGGTCAGGATAAACTCAAATTTCATGGCAGATACGACAGTCTGCTCCCAAAGGCTAGGTTTGTTAACAACTCCTGCTCTTCCACAATGCTCTGGAGAGCTTTCCTATCACTTCAGTTGTGAAGGAACCATAAGGCATGCACAAACTAAATGTCATCTTAATTGCTCTGGAAAAAAGAAACTTGAAAAAAACACTGCTGTGTTTGTCTCTCTTCATCCACTAAAAATAATTTAACAACCCCCCCCACCCTGCCACACCTGCAGTTAATAGATTTTGGTACAGTTTCTCACTTGCACCAGTCAAGCTGCTGTAACTTATTTTACCATCTGTTAAAGCAAAAAACTAAGTACCTGCTATTCCACAAAATAACATCAATATTGTAAACATCGTGCAAAAAAATTGAGGCCTCAATATTAAAACTAGTGCAAGAACCTATGAAGGTTTTTTGGGTTTTTTGGTTTTTTGTTTTGTTTTTTTTTTTTTTTTTTTTTTTTTTTTTTTTTTAACTCACCTTTAATATAAGAACTAGAACTCACCAAATTGCGCTTTAAAGTATGTGTTTGATATAGCCACTATGACCTGGAAAATAACTTATCAAAATGAAATCTTTTTTAACAAAAAAGAAATGATGAAAACAGCAGAGGCACCTTTTTCTATTTTGGATGACAATTGCCTGAAAGAGGACATGAATGAAGAAAGAAAGGGATCTAATATCATAGTTTGAAAGGTCATGATGGGATGTATGGATAGAAAAACAGTTACTCTAAAGAAACTGATGTGAGGAAAGATACCGGAGAGCAAAACTGGTATTGAATTTCCAAACACTCACTACTTAAAAGGACATGAAGGTGAGCATACAGCTCCTTCTGTTCAAATTCTGGTATATCTCATTTAATAAAAGACAAGAATAAATTTTTGAATATGAAAGGATTAAGAACTTATTTATCTTTTACTTTTAAATAAATTCCTGGGTATGGAAGTCCATGAACTGTTTTCACATATACAATGTGATATGTATGAAAATAAAAACATTTTCTCAAGAAACGTTAAAAAATATTTAAGCAGTTAACAAAATAATACCATTAAAAAGTCTGCTATTCACAAGGATTTACTCCTCTCTTAAAAAATAAGATGTCTTGTATTAAATTAACATACCTTAAACTATGTTAAATTATACAATTCATCATTTTCCTTGATTTCACTAATGTCTAATGATGGTGTAGGGTAGTCAAGACCTAGTGGAAAGAGGGAAATATTTAGGTTAAAAAAACTGTATTTGTAATTCCTCAGCAGAAAATCTAATAGCACTGTCTAGTTATCATCTCCAACTGCACAAAGCCCATAATGACTGGCAAATGTGATGCCAAGCAAAAAATCAATATCTGTGAAAATAACATTTGACCTCTTCCTTCTCTCCTCTCTTTATTTGCATTGTTCAGTTAGTATTTCTGTTTCTGAATGCAGACAGATATTCACTGAGAAAAACCCCTCTTAATGTCATGTAAAAATCTTTTCTTTCCAGAGAACACTGATTTTTTATTTTTTTTAACTCTGTAAGTCAAAGAAGTGAAAGTATGTTCCAGGGTAATTTTATCAAATTTTATCATGACACCAGGCCCATACAGGTTTGACTATTGTCAAATTTACTATTGACAGTTCTTTTGGATGTTGTAGGACTGTGGATATACAGATTGATTACGTGTATAAGGTTTACTGTTGTGAATTCACACCAGTGCTCTGAAATGTTGTATGTGGTTCATTAAACCTGCATTTTAAATTATTATGTCAGAAGTGCTGTGACACAGCACTRCTGAAATTTTCAGGATCAAAACTGWTTAAWCACTGAACCTATGAAAAGAGAGGAGGGAGTACTTACTGGTTATAGGATCAGGAAAAATTAAACAAATTCTAGGTATTTTYATGCAATTRAGAGATATTAATACCTTTAGCAACACCTTCTACATAAGTTGCACCATTTATAAGGAGAAGAATTATAAGGAAGTCATTGGAATGCGGGTGCATGTTAGACTTTGTAGGGCTTGGCTTTCTTTTTTCTTCTTCTTTATGGTTTACATCAGGGTTTATTCCTGTCTGACAAACAGCCCACACAGCTGATTGCCCATTTCCTCAYCCCTCTCCAAAAGCAATAGCACCAGAGAGAGAAGCAGAAGGGCAAAATTAAGAAAACTCGTGGGTTGAGATAAAGACAGTTTAATAACTAAAGRAAAGCTGTGCACATAAGCAAACCAAAACAAGGAATACATTTAATTCTCCCCTCCCCATGGGCAGGCAGCTGTTCAGCCATTCCCAGGAGAGCAGGCCTCCATCACATRYAAYGGTGCCTTGGGAAGACAAACACTGTCACTGCAAACATTTCCCTTTCTTTTCCTTCACTCAGCTTTATATCCTAAACATGACACCATGAGGTCTTGAACATGCCTTTGGTCWCTTGGGGTCAGCTGTCCCAGCTTTGTCCCCTCCCASCTCCTTGTGCACCCCCAKCCCACTCACTCGTGGAGTGGGGTGAGAGGCAGGARAGGCCTTGGCTCTGTGTAACTAAAAGGCCTGCTACCAAAGACTTTCATGCCTTCCCAACATGGTTTCCARCATAAATCCAAAACACAGCCCCATATCAGCYACTAYGAGGAAAATTACTGTAGCCAGAGCCAACACAAATTGGGAGCAACTTTTTTCCTATGAGATTGTGCCCTCTCTTTAGCATTTGGGAAAAAAAAATCCCACAAGTTCAATTTATTGTTAGAAATATGCACTAAATCTCACAAGAGTTGATTAACTGTAGTTGCCAAATGTTGAAAAAATGCAAAATGAGACAATTCTACATTTCTAGCTAATGCTTTTATCCRTTTATGCTTAATTACTGATCCATGGCAAGAGAATAAATGATTTCATTTCTGTGAGTCTTCTTTTGACTTTGGCAGCATTCCCTGGAGGATTCTATCCAAGATTTTCTCTTGTGAATCAATGCAGATTCTCCTATCCAAGATTTTGTCTGGTGAACTCATGCAGAGTCTCCTGCATTTTTTGTTAGTCTATGCAGAGCAGATATTTGTCAAGTAAGACATATAATAGAAGTAAGTTCAGGAATAAAATTTTAAATATCCACAAAACTTAGGAGCAGACAGTGGCATTTTGGACTAACTACACCCTTATGTCAGGCACTCAACCAGGAGAAATCCCACTATACTAGAAAATTAATGAATCTTAGAAGCAAAATCACTAATTTTGCTCTTTCTTTGTGAAAGAAAGTCTGCTGCCAACCGAAGAAAATATGCAAGAACACTAGACTCACAATTGATTTAGAGAGGGTGGGAAGTATAATGGTAAAGACCCATGTTCAAATTTCCTATTCCTTTTGCACTTTATCTCAGTCACTAGTACAGCAATAGATAGTAGCTGTTGCTTGCTCAGATATTTCAAGATTCAAAGAGGCAGATGTTATAGTTCCTCTTTATGACTATGACCAAGTATGGCACTGTTCCAATTATTTTTAGCAGAAAACCCACACACATATATGATGCTGATTAAATTTTTTTTTTAAATACACAGATTGAAACAAGATTCATCAGTGAAKGTTGGGAATTTAAATAAAAAGTGAGAATTTTGACTGTAGTTTGAACTTTGTTAACTTTTTTGTTCTGGTCAGAAGTTGACTGTTMTATGTAGGAGAATATAAAAAAAGCCCTTCCGCAAACTAGCAGCCACAAAGCAGCAAAAGCAAGATGTTCCAAAAATCCTCTCTGAATGATTATGCAAGCAGTAGCAACAGCAAGATTTTTATCTCCATTAGAAAACGTGTCTCATATTTTGCAAAATAACCTTAAGYGTTTCACACTCATGGTATAAAGTCTTGGGGGAAATATTTGTTAAGTTTATAAGAAACCTCTAGAGAGGACACTGTCCCTAGAACTTCAGAAGTAACTGGCTAAGAAATTCAGATCTGATGGCAAATGTTAAGATTTCCACCCATCTGCTTACATATGAAGCTGCTCTTTTTCTCCACTGTCTTCACATAAASCTGAATAACTTAGCAAATGCACCTGTAGAGGAATGTAGACAACTGTCTTYCTGCAGGGGCTCCCTCTGGACTAGGAGCAGGGTTGCATATTCCTGTACCTGTGAACTTAGACTATGTTGAAAAGCAAATATACTAACTTAAGTTCATTACTACATCAACRTGAACTAAGTCCCCATTGAATCAGGTCACAAATGGAAAAATATGTTTACATAAAAACCTTTATAAATAAACATAAAGGCATGAAACCAACAGTTAAAAAGGGGTTTTCTGTTCCAGCATGATTGGCAAAAATGTGTTGACACTGGTAAAGACAGTTCTGAAGCAACTTAAAAGCTCCCCATCTCCTCACTTTAGATTTCACAAGATGTTGCAGTTCCCCTCATGGCCACTGTAAATGA
>CADDXX010000001.1:1462927-1492228 GCA_902810485.1 Alauda arvensis
AATCCAGCAGCTGAGATTACAGGTTAAAATTCCCATTTCTCAGGTAAGTTGTGCAGTGATAGGTTAGGCAGATTCCTATGGTGGTTGGATTCCACTGAAAAAATGCATATAATTAAAATAACACCATTATTTATCAGTAATTAGTACTATTAACTCAGAAGTGATTGCTGTATGTATTTCAAGGACTTTGTTTCATTTTCTTGAAATTCAAAGTTATCTCATAACTTTGATAGGATGTTTAAAAAAAAAGTTCTGTATTTCATGAGGATCTACCCTTCAGAAATATGTAAATTACAGACCCCAAATTGTAATTTGATGGAAGTTTTTGCTTTTGTTTTCTCCTTCCTTTATATCTTGGGCTTAGCTGTACCTCATCCATCAGGCTGCCTGTCCCACCTTATCCTCCTTCCAATGATGGAGGAACCTGGATGAGTTTGAGATCAATAGAAAGTAAAGCAGGAGGGTTCTTCATTTTTTTTCCCTGTACTACCATAAAAATATTTTAGCCTCTATGAAAAGAACTGAAAATTTTCATCTGTGAAAGTTAAAAGGGAACACACTGGAAGGAAAAAAAAAAAAGGAAGTTCTACAGTTCTATAAAAACTTCAGGACCAGTTCTAAGTTTGTATTGTAGGCACTGCTTTTCTCCTAACTGTCAGGATTATAGATTTCTTTTAAAATAATATTTCCACAACTTTGTATTCTTCTCTAAATTTGGAGCATTTTTAACTCACCAGCTCAGTGCAAAGATCAAGTTTTTTATTTTATCAGCAAGTTTATTCTAGAAAGTTTTTTTTTTTTATTTTCAGGAAGGACTTTAACAGTTTGCAGAAGCAAGTTTAGTCATGCCACATGCAAAATGGATACTCTGTAATATTGAGGAAGAAAGGTAGTTTCTAGCAAGTGGCACTAGATCCATCTGCCAAGGAGCAGCCATCCCAAAGTTCTTGCTTTCATATGGCTTCCTCTGGGAAGGGACCATCTTTTTACAGAGCCCTACCCTACTTGCAAGCACATATGTTATTCAAAATGGTGCCATATAATCACTTGGAAGTGTGTCTTCTGGCAAGGGGTTAGACTGAAGAAGAAAAATGCACTCTCTCTTTTTTTTTTTTACTCTCCCTGTTCCCAGCTTCCCCACTTCCCCATTTCCRTGTTTGTGTTCTTCTCCATCCTACACACAAAGGAACTGTGATGACTTATGCTGGGCTACAGGAGATTTGTGCATGTATCTAACTTTTTAATTGTATATTCCTTTTTGTTCAAGAAAACAAGCGCTGGCTGTGAGTATTTCTCACAAAAATGAAGCGTTTGCAACTGGACTGCACTTTGATTCCCTTTTCCAGCTAACACACCAAGGGAGTGCAATGCTTCTTGTACAGTATCTGGAAATTCATGAAAATACTTCATTAARTGTTTGATACTCAAGATGTAAAGCATTTGTAGTTGATGTGACCTAACAAATCTGCAGGTACCAGCATAAAGTATGTAGCTAGGCTGTCWGAAGTATCCAGCTCCTGCAATTAGAGAGCAGGTAATCTCCTTAATCAAGTAAGGTGAAAATATATTAATATTTCTGAAATAATTTTTAACTTACATATAATTTACCTAAAATCTTGTGTATTTATGCCATGAATGGACTTTGCATCATSCATTGGTTCTGTGAGCAAAGATTTTTTGCTCTTTCCGGAGGTATCAAGTAAAGAAATTGGTAGAAAACTGCTGGCAAGATTTTGGACAGAGCATGAAGGAAGCAGCAGAGTTCTTMCGCTACAAACGTTCTGTAGTTATGGGAGGAGGACAGAGTTAAAACCTTCAGATCACAATGGTTAGGTTCACCACATGGGTAGTATTAGACACATCCCCTTCCCTGCTGGAGCATTGTGAACCTGATGCATGCATTTCTGTGTTTTCCCAAGGAGGACACACAAAAGACATCCAACCAATTTGTAGTTACTCTTTCTAAATAGAAGGCATACCTGGTTTGTATTGAACCATATTCTTTCACCCTTACACTGAGTTTGCAATACCTTGGGGATCACTGGCAGAGTAAGTAGTTAATTAATGTGAACAGTGTGGTGGAATTTGGCTCCAGGTGATGGTGCTAAAATATTATTTCTACCAAGTAGAACTACATTACGTGCAATCTAGTACCGTGATGAAAATCCAGAGGATGTGGGAAGTCTTTCATGATTCCAAACATAAAGGCTCAGCTGCTCAGTGTAGGCAGGAGCACGGTATGTGCAGAGGCCGCTAAACTATGCAGTCATCGTAAAGGAAGAAGTCCATAATGAAAGTTGTGAAAAATCCAAGAAATGGGGGTTTTTTTGCACACATTAAGAGATGCAAAAGCACATGTTTTATTTGCAGAACATTCTTCTTAAACACTGCAGGAACTCCTCTTATAAAATATTTAAATCAATGTGTTTATTGCTGTGAAGATTGGAAAGAAAAGATCCTTTTCTAATCCTAAAATGTTCTTTGGAAGACTGGGCTAGGAAGAAGTATCAGAGAAAGAGCAAGCAGGATCATTTCATGATTCCTGGTGACCATAAAACAGATACAGTCTGAGAAATAACATATACAAGGAAAGAAACTGGAATATATTCACAATTTAAACAAAATGTTGAAACAAATAGGAGGAAAAATGTGCAATGYACTAAAAAACACTGCTGAGACTGTATCATCCACTAGCAAGTATGTAAATGGAATAATGGAAACTTTTGYYKCTTTTATARCATCTTTATTTTGCTCCAATTTAGMCAGTCTTTGTGGTTGTGCAGTACCCCCTTCTAGATCATCCATTTCCATTTGCTTCTGAAAAGTCACAAATTTCTACACAGTGGACATGAAGGGAGCAGACCATTGTTGTTGCAGTGTGAGTCAACTTAGTAAATTTAAAATGTAATATATTTACAAGACACTAATTTGTCTTCAGTAGGAAATWGTGTGTACATTTTGTTCTTTTTAATATCATGTGAGATAGCTTAATCTACCTCAGAAACAAAGCAAAAAATTATTCAAGAAATGTGCAATATAAGTGACTGCACAGCTATTTATTGTAAAGCATTAAAGAATTAATTAAAATAGAATGTAAAGTAAAAAATATTTCCATRCAGAAAATACACCTAACAAAAATACCACAGTAGGACCTATATTCTAGTGAAAGATAAAAAGTAAACTGATATGATTTAACTGCAAGTCATATGAGGTTACTCTAGCTAAAATATCTCTAGTGAACATAATTGGCAGAAGCCTAAATTACTGCAAGCTATTATAAATTAAGATGACTGTAATTATTATAAATAGCCAGAGATATAAAACAAACAGATTGTTTTCCATAATGAAAAGAGTTTGGAAAAGAGTCAGTGAGTTGGCTCGATAACCAAGAATTTAAAGTTGCAGATAAGGAAATTAGGTACTGCTGTGGAGTTAAACTATTTGTTTCCATTAGCTTTCAGGGCAGTAGCTGAATATGTAGATATCCAGAACCTGGTCTCTTCTGAAGGCAAAGATAAGGGCAGTGAAACTGGGATTCAAAATCATACTTGATATTCACATAAGATTGCATGACTATTTACTGCTAAACTATTTTATGAGAGGGAGAATACAAGGCTTAGGTCTTCAGGGCTTCTGAAATTAAGTGGCAATCACTCTGATGATCAGGATCTCCTACAGAGATTTGTGCTTTTCAGCTACAGCTGTTTTTTTGTCGCCACTGGAAACAGGACATCAGACTTGACAGCTAATGTGTCACAAAGAAATGCTCGGGTAGAAGAAAACAAAACAACCCCAAAACCATGGAGTCATTTACCAAACAATTTCCTGGTGTCAATAATATATTTTTTGGTCAAAATTTCATACTTTAGCACTAAATCCATGACTTCTAAGTCACAGTACACCATCTCCCCTGAAAAAAAAAACATCTAACTGCTCCTCTGGGAAAACTGAATAGTATGAAATACCTTATCTGCAGGACATGGGATTTTTGGATTTATTTTTGTGTGGTTTTTTGTGGGTTTTTTTTCTGCTTTTAGTAAGAATAATTAATGAAACACAAGTGTATAATGTACAAAATCAAAAGAAAGCTCAGTGTATGGAAGAGAATTAGTAATTGCAGCGGCAGATGGGTTTGCCTCAAAGAGACAACATTGTTACTTTACRTGACATTCTCTATATAGAGTCTCCTCAAGTCATCTGTCCAAGCAAAAATAACTATTTTTTCCCCCCTTTTTTTGGGTTACATCAATATGATGCAGCTGCTGCCTCAGCTGGAGAAAGAATCATTCTCCTCAAGTAAGAAATAATTAATTAAGGGTGAGTGCCAAAAGAAGGCTGGCTTTGAAATKGAAAGCTCTGAATATAGACAGCCCTAAATGTCAGTTTATTTTGGATATTTAAAGTAATAGTAAAAGCTAGGTTTTTTTACTCTGTATTTCAACCTTTCTGAAACAACCTCTAAAGACACTTACGCTGTATTTTTAATTAACATTTTAATAAAGCTGTGAGAAAGGTTTTGGTTGAAAAAGTTCAAGGTTAAAGGGGAAGTTTTCCTTAAGCTAAATTTTATATTGCAAAATTGTGATATTTTGTGAGTAAAAATGGACCTAATTTCTTGCTTTGTATGAAAATAACCAGGAATCACTGCAAAGATGAAGGAAATTGCTTATTACCTTAACGGTCTATATTTTTCTCAAGTAACAGTTTTCTGAAAAAAGAAAAAAGAAACCAAAAAGCTCAGGTAGTACTTTGTTGTTTTAGTCTTTAGTGACCTACAGGATTTCATCACTCTTGAATGAAACTACATCTCATAAATAAAACCAGAAAAAAAGTATCACAATCCTCTATCACTTGAGGTGAAAGAATTCTCCCATTRTTAGTTTGAAGAAAAGTGATGCTATCATAAGAACTGAGACATTGTTACACTCTCTAAAATACAAACCTATACACACTCTTTGTAACACTGACAATTGATGAAATCCACTGCCTTTTGAGAAGCTGCAGCAGTTACAAGTCTCCAACCAAAGCATCAGAGCTGCTAACATGGTTAGTGACTAAAAGTGGACATCAGCTTTTGTAACTAACCAGTTTTCACAAAGAAAAATAGAGAGAAAAAATCAACTTACAAATTATGCATGAAGAAAGGATAATTTTTTACTCACATTGGCATTGATGTTATACAAGCATACAGGAAAACTGGTCTTAGTATTAATGTGACTCATAATTTTTGTCTGTAAATAGCTTAAAGTAATGAGATTTTTTGTGAAAATGCAGAATACTTGTAATAAATCAATTGGTCACATATATGCTTAATGCTGCATTAATGCTGAAAAGGATTTATTTTTTCTCTTTCCAAATTTTAGTCAAAAAGCAAAATTTTTTCTAAAGTATTAATGCTCTGAAGCAGTCCTTTATTCACCAAATAAAGTGAAACTATTGATGGCTTTCTTGTTATTTGTAGTGAATATTCAGTTGATTTTTCTCATGTTCAAAATCAGTCATTCTTACACTTTTCAGAAATCTGGTGTCCAATCATTAAAAGATAGGGCATTCAAAGCTCCAGTGAGTCCAGCTGATTGTCTAATATAGAAGTAATTATTATAAAAATAAAAGGATGCTRAAATAACTCATGACAATCAAAAAGGGTTTATGTAACTTTTATTTAACTCTGCCAAACAACCATGATATAAAAAATTCAGATGCCAAAAAACCCCTCAACAATTATAGCAGATATTGACAAGATATTTTACTTTAATATCACAGTTGTTGAAAAAATAATTTCTCTAAATCAGAGTAGATCATTAAAACTGGATGAAGACTAGCTAAATGCAAAAATAAAAGCAGTGTGCCAATGCAACATCATAGCWCTATAAAATCTTGACAGAGAGATCTGAATTTTCCTTCATCGCAGCTCAATGCTTCTCACAAATTTATGGGAGAAAAATCTATGTAATCAGTGACAGTTTGTCTAGACTTTCTAGACTGGTAAAAATTTTTGATGCATGTCTATTTTACACAGTGATGAGGTGATCTTCACTGTAAAAGATTATTTAACAGAAGTAAGTAGAGCTCCACATGTCTAAGAATAATAACTGTTGRCAGGGGAATGTGATGACTGAGATCTCAGTTGTACTGATAAGTATCCTAGGGAAAACTATCAGTATATTGTTATAATTAGGAAAGAAAGTGTTATATTTGAAATACAAATTATACAGTATTAGGATGTAATAGATAGAAAATTTCACCTCTGCAGACATTAGCTGTAGCCCATTTTGATAAAAAACCAAACAGGTGGGAATTATGTCTATCTGGAAACCATTTCTATAGTATGGAAAATAGGAAGATCAAGTGCAGGTTAAACCCTCAGAAATGGATTAAGAGGTGATTTGCTGTGATCTTCAAGTAATAACAGTATGGGAAGTGACTCAATATCTCTGCTTATTATGAAAAGTGGTATGAAAACCAGGTGAAATCTGTCTGGCACATGGTTTAACCTTTCAGGGTAATCTACCAAATAGAACATCTTTAGGGATGTGATAGATCTTACCTCTCTGAAGTTTTTACATTGAGACTGCATAACTATCCCATGGATTGATAAAATTTAAACAGATATTTTTTATGTTGAATGCAGGAATTGCTGGGAGAATTTCTTTAGCCTGTGCTATTTAGGGAGTCAGCTATTAAAGATCATAATGTTCCCTTTAATTTCAAAATCTATTAAACTTATTTGATTGAGTCTTTTACTCCCCTGTTATACCTTTTACAGGGAGCTAAAATGGTGGGGAAAAGCACAGACTACATCAAAACTCAGAATAGAAAARTGAAAGCAGTTGATTCAGAAAGCCTCATGATAGTTAACAGAATATTTAATTGAAAATAGCCCTTGAGAATTTTACTGTGGAAGAGCATGCAAGCTTGGAACTGCCTACATCTTATTAAAGGCTCTTTACTGATGAGATTGCCAATTGAATGACCAATTATTTGTGCTAATTAAAATATGACAGAGTAATATATTTTCTACTGGTTCAAGATACATTAAAATGAGCTTACGAAGGAACTAGCCTACCAAACCAWATCTGAACAAACTGTCTTTTGGCTAAAAGCATGGGGAAGAACTAGCYGCCCTATATATACTTCCCATATAGCCTTTGCCTATGAAGAATTTCTGTTCTGAGAAAAATCTTTGAAATGAAGCTCCTAAATTAGATATAAAAGTAACAAGATATAAATATGCAACCTTGGTGACAAATTAGAAGAGTCATGGGGTAGGATTTGTCTGATGATACTTAAAAGTGAATTTAAGGCTTAAATTATTGGATTACAGATTATCTCACTTGCCTACATTGATTCCATAGAGTCCATCACCTGCATTAGGTACAGTTGGAAGCCTGGACATTACACATATTTAGACACCAAAATATGAAAATAAATGATATATAAGCAATGAGTGCTTTGGAARGCTGACAGAAAAGTAGGGAAGTGCACCATATTGAACGCCAATTGTATAATCAGTTAAAAAAACAGTGCAAAGTCCCACRTCCACCCCATCCCACTTACTCCATGCAACAGAGTAGGGCAACCTGCTAATCCCTGCAGCACTGTCTTCAGCAAGAGGGCTCCCTGGAGTGCAAGTACAGGGTAAATACAGCCAAGTGACCCCACCCTCCCTTCACATGGTCTGATATTTGAGGCTGAGGCTAGCAGAGAATAAAATGGCATGAAAACACAAACCCCCATGCTGCAACAAAATCTGCTGTGATCCATGGGAAGGTCAGGAAAGGCGGCAGAAGTGAGGCAGGCTGGAACTCTGTAAATTGTGCTGAGTATAGTAGCATTGGCTAATGCAGCACTCTCCACCTGGGAAAGCCTGAAGGAATTACTGAGTTTCAGTATGTATATGTCCTCCATTTGGTTTTCGGGTGTAGCCTGAAAATGCACTTTRCTTAACTTTCTTGAAAATCTCAGTACAGAAATAACCGTACCTAAAACATATGCCACGCTGAAATCTCAGCTGCCCCTGTCTCGGGAATTTCCCTCCCTGGAAACAACCTACCCACTGCYTTTTAAAAAAAGGGACTCACAACTAATATATACCTTGCTCAGAGCAAACAAGGCTGTCTTTAATTTGTCTGGACACAGTAAAATGCTCCTGCCTCTTCCCGACAGGCTGACATGTGGGAATAATTAAGCTGATTGACCCAAAACCTAGAGATACTCAAGATGAAGTTTATATGTGTATATATATATATATATATATATACATATATATATATATATATATATATATATAAAAGTAGCAGACAGCAAGTTAACATTGACAGCTGTGTTTCCCTGGATCAGCCCTGTTTCCAATAATTGATTTTTGACTCAACAACTAAGGAAGTCTCTGGAAATTAGGTTTGCTTCAAACCCAGTCACCGAGTCCTATGTTAATGTTTGCGTGTTTTCAGTTTTTTCCAAACACTTCATTTGAATGTCAAGTTAGAGAATAAGATTATTTCCAATCCTTTACTTTAGTACTTTAGCTAAGTCTCTTCCAATTGGTTTTTTGGTTGAGGGCAATGTACCACAATTCAAAAAAAAAAAAAAAAACCCAAAAAAATTACAGTCTTTCTTTCTACTGACCAGTCTGTAGCTGTAACTGGTAAACATGAAGCAGCTGTTGAGTCTTTGGAATAATTGTGACATCTGAGAAGCCAGATAATCACTGGAACAATTTTCTCACTATTTAACCTAATCTGTGTGTATTCAACAGTCTGGCCCTTCATAGGGTAAATACAGCAGCCATGCAGATGGGAAAAGAGAGAAGGAATAACTGCCTAGCCATGCTGTTATTGTGTCTCAAGGAGTAGGATGAATAAGTTGTCCTTAAAATTATCAGACTCAGACTAAGCTCATTGGTTCTGTTTTACTGCCTTTCTGAAACATTGCATGCTACTCATTTTAATAGGTTGTAAAAATGCCCAAATGAATGGATCAGAAACTGTTGCTCTCACAAATGGAAATGATTAATGTGCATTTTCAATTGGTACTTGATGGATAMTTTACTCGTGGTGATATTTCTAGTTGAAATCCTTGCCCCAGTGAAATCAAGTGAACAGGCAATTTGTCACTGATTTCCAAGTACCAAACTTTCGTGGTGGCACTTTGTTTTCATTGGTTTGGGCCTCATTTATTTAGCCATTGTACTTGGCCAGAGAGATAGTATATCACATATTCATGGCTGGAAAGCTCTATAAATGTGATGATAGCTGCAGTCTTATAAATAGTATTCACTGACTAAATAATGTATGGGGTTTCTAACTAATGTGATCTTCTTTAAAGCTATGACTRTGCAAGCAATGTTTTTGTAAGCCCTTTAAAGTATATTAGAGATTAGATAAAAATCTCTTACTAATTCAGAAAGACTCAGATGAGCATTTCAATTCCTTTGGTTACTCCATGCCCTTCTCTCTACACCAACTGAGTTTGCCCTTGAATAGAGAGAACAAAGGCAGGATATATACAATTAAAATAAAAAAAACAGTTTCCTTTAAAAGAGTCTTATTACAATAACCTCTGTTCTTTTACATTTATTTGTTTAAAGGTGAATTTATTTGCTGCTTTTCTCATATTACTGATTTTTTTATCTCTTGGATCTCCCCACAGAGGTAAGAAACAAAACTTTAAAACCAYGAACATCTAGATGAGAGACYGATTAAATMTTTTTAAATCTTGAATCCTTATTTYCTTTACTGATCTGCTGTGARGTATCTGTAGGATACCCAATGAGAGCCATAACTGTCAGAAGGGGGACAGGATGAGGCTGATGAGCAGTGACCAAGCCTAGGCCAAGCCCTGTGAAGATGCTCTCAGGATGGGCTGCAAGGACTYTTTCAGATACTCTCACTATTCAATGCTACTGCTGCCCAGAAAATTCTGCTATTGCTCTGAAAATCTACTGCTTCTCTCAGTGACAAAATTAAACTGAACTTGTAAAAGGAGAGACAGCAGAAGACATCTTCAKTTTAGAAACCTTGAATGTACTTGTCTAATATGGAGGACGGTGAAATTTAAGTCCTGATGGCAAGTTAGGATTGGAGTAGGGATTTTTACTTAGAAATCACTTGTCACTGCATTAGCCTTTTTAGCYACACTAGGATATCTTTCTCACCTTCAGATCCTCTTTGAGAAATTTAAACAATRTTTCTGTAAATGTGAAGCAGTATTTTCTGAAAAAAAATTTGTTGGAAAATCATTTGACTTTGCTGTAGTGCAGTTCTGAAAGATTAGAGGAGGGGAAACACCCAGGCACAGACGCTACGAACAGAACCAGAGATATTCAGATGGAGCTTTAGTCTGTTACAGTTTAAGGCTTGTAAAAAATAAAAATAATTAAAAGAATTTCACTTAAACAACCAAGTTTATCCATTAATTYATCAATTGCCTTCCTGAGATGCTTGTATCCCTCACTTTCATGAGAAAATGTATGTAGTTTTTAGCTGCTGCCTCAGGCCTTTGTATGAAATGCTATTGCAGATACCCTTTAGTTGTTAGTTGTATGGGGTATGGTCACACATCAAAAGTGGACTGAACGTGTTCCCTGCTGCCCAAATAATATGGTGTTAAATATTAGGGCAAGACATCATTTAATGTGACATTGCATTTCCTGAAACATTGTCTGTTCCACGTCTCACTCCAGAATAATTGGCAGGATCAATAACGGACACAGATATTTCCACAAGAAGTGTAAATTCCTGGGTGCCCAACACTGGCATTTTATTTCATCAATGACTGCCATAAAAAAGAATAAGAATTCTTTCTGGAAGCATCAAAATATTATTCTAGGGAAAGACTTGTTGCTATAACTAGAATTAACCAGATTTTGGTTTTTCTTGTATTATTAGAACAAGTAATATTTTTGAGCTCATCAAGAGTGGGTTATATTAGAGGAATTTCATGCCAGTAACTTGGGGAGCCACATAAAAAAATAATAAAAGACTGTATTTTAATCTACTTAATTTAAAAAAAACCTCTCAAAAGAAATTTTAATATTTCTTATTCAAAATACAATGTTATTGCTGTGTATTAATTTTGTATCTGTATCTTAATTGTATGTCACAGAAGTTGAACCTGAATGATCAAAAGTGATGGAAATGGGAAATATGCTTATGRATGAGGAATAAATGCACTGTTGTTTACTACATCTGCCAGTTATAAGGCACTTTTACAGAGAGATAAAGTGGAAATAAGAAACAGATATACATTAATATAAGCAATCAGGTTAAATGAACCCATGCTAATAAGAGGTCATGACACCAGACTCTACATTACTGTTCCTTTCTAGGGCTTGACAGATGTAGGGAAGAGAAATGTACAGCTGAAGATAATTTCTTCATCAGGTTTCTCTGGATATGATACTATAAGGTTGTTAGTTACAACAGAGGGAAGCTAGATGACAACAGTCATGCTACATGGTGCAAGGCAAGACTGCTGGACATCACAGGTGACACTCCCACACTTACACTCTTATTTAAAACCAAGATCAATTGAGAAAGTAAAAATGTAAGAACTATCCCAGATGCCTTTTCTGGACTAAACGTCTGGTTTTATTTGTAAAATATACTTTTCTATATGGTAGATTTACAGAGAAATCACGTTGCTCTAATTTTAATACTCCARGAGAGTCTTCATCTGAGAGCACTTCAATCATGTCTGCACATGTTTTTCAGATGGAGCAGAACGTTGCCTCTGGTGTGCCCTCCTGTACCACCATATACACCTCCTCCATGATCATTTTGGGATGATTCATTCTTCATTCCTGCACTGATGAATCACTGTGCCCACAATCCGCATGTGAGTGTCAGTATTAAAGCTTAGAATTTCGGAGAACAAGATGACAATGTTCAGAAGACAGGGTGTTATATAAATGTAGTCTTGTACTATTTTCATCTGTTTCATCTTTGAAAGGCAACAATGAACAAAACATTACTGCTTTGATGTATGAGAAGCARGGTTTTAGCAGGACACTGTTCATATTCTACCTGTGATTTGGCCCACACGTGTTTTCCTAAGGCTGCTTGAAGTTTTGTTGTTTAAACTGCAGGGATTTTTCTTCATTGATATTATTTAGATGTGATTTAATTTATTTCTATGTGAACTAATTGTACTTACTTTCAGTGACTAGTCAAMGTCTGTTGTACTGAGTAATAAAGTCACGTGAAAAGAAGAAGACAGACTGCCACCTTTAGTATAAATGGCAACTGTGATACATCAGTCTGCCAGGAATCAATTCAAACCAAATTCATGCAAATGCACRTCACTCTAATGAAATAAGTAGAACTCTAAGTTATATTTTCAAAGCTTCCATGCTCAGGATCCTGAAAACATGTTCAGCAGAGTAAGGAACAGAGTCAAGTAGCATATCCTCTTTAAAGTGTCTTTGCCACACAATGAGWTATTGCAGCCTAGAAAGTTATTATTTATGCATTCTGTACTGAGTTTCTGAGTCTGTCTTGATCTCTGGATGACTGTAAAACAAGAAAAACAAGTCAGAAACTCTAATGACTCTAACAAAAAAAAATATCTGAAAGCCACAGATGAAGTCATGAAGCAATTATTCCCRTAACTGTATTTGACCCATTCTGCCAAATTATGAGAAACTTTTGTTTACCAGAAATCAAAGGATCAGAGGATCATTCAGACTGCAAGGGACCTCAGGTGATYTTTGGTTCAACCTTCAGCTCACAGCAGGAACAGCTCTGAGGGCAGACCAATCTGCTCACTGGACAATCTCCTTGGGCAACCCATACCACTGCCTGACAGGGTTCATGGGAAACAACTCTCCTTACATCTGTTGTGACCTGCTATAATTTCCATTCATGTCAATTGTCTCTTACCCTTCTACCAATGGGATGAGCCCAACTACGTCCCCTGTGTGAGCTCTGCAGGCACTACAGCTGCTGTTAGGTACTTCCAAAGTTATCTCTGCTAAAAGGTGAGCATGTCTAGCTCACTGATTTCTCCCCACAGTACAGCTGCTCCAGCTCCCACCACAGTGGTAGTTTCTGCTGAACTGTCTCCAATTCCCTGATGCTTTCCTTGTACTTTGGGCTGACAGTTGGATGTATTATGCAGGTGTGCTGCAGTGAGTCCTGAGCAGAGGAAACAAGCACTAGCTCTGTTCATAATCATGCCATTGGCTGCTTCTGTTTCTGGGGCACACTTCTGGTCAATGTCCAGCTTATTGCCCCCAAGAAGCTTGGGTCCTTTCCCACAGATCTGCTTCCCAAACACTTGATCCCCAGCCTGAGTCACTTGGAGGGGTTCATCTGCCTTAGATACAGAATTTTGCTTTTGTTCTTGAATTTCATAAGGTTCCCACTGCACCATTCCCCCAGTCAATTTGAATTGCTCTGGATGGTAGGCCTGTGCTTAAGTTTAGGAGCTGCCCCTACCCCTTTGTTTGGAATCAAGAGCAAACATGATGAACAAGGAGTCTGTAAGCTTCTCTAGCTGATTGATAGGGGTGTTAAAAAAAACAGGTCCCAGGAAAGACTCCTATAGTAGAGCCCTTGTTACTGGCCTCTAGGTAAGGTACATAACTACTGACCTCTGACAATTCAACTGTGTCTTTATTCRTTTTTCTTGTCCATGTATTCTTCTTTACCCAGAGACCAAGCTCCTCTGTATAGACACAAGAATATTGTGGAAAATARTGCAGAAAATATTGCTGAAGTCAAGCTAAGTTATGTCTAGTGCTCTTTCCTTGCCCACAAATCCACTCATTTTATTATGAAAGGCGATGAGGTTCTCTGTTTTAGTGCAGAAGGCAAACAGTTCTGTCAGGCATGATTTGCACTTGATAAATCACTTCCCTCCTTCTCTGATCACCTTCATGCTCACAGAGATGTACTCTATGAGGACTCATTCTGTGGTTTTACTAATGTGTATAAATATCTGATGGAAGGAAGTAAAGGAGATGGAGCCAGGTTTTTCTTGGTTATGTTCAGTGATAGTATRAGAGACAACAGGCACAAACTAAAATATAGGAAATGTCCTTTAAACATAGATAAAGCCCTGCTATTTTTTTTTTATTTTTAGGGGGGCTGGGGGGTGGGGTGAGGTTGGTCAAACACTTTAACACTTTGTCCAGACAGGTTGGGGAATACCTATTCTTGGAGATATTGAAAACCTGACTAGACACAGGTCTGAGCAACCTGGTGTAGGTGACTTTGCTTTGAGCAGGGATGTTGAGCTAGACCACTTCAGCATTGTCTTACATCCACAGCCATTCTCTAATTTCTCTCAAGCAGCCCTTTACTCAGCCACAGCTAGTCTGTGTCCTCTTTATTGAGCCCCTTTGAGAAGCAGAGGCCTGTGAGACTTTGTGATGACTGCTGAGGCAGAGAAGGCATTGACCACCTCAGACCAATCTGTGTTTGCTGTCAGTAAATCAAACACGCTGTTCAGCCACAGCCCACCTACCAGGCCTTTTCCTACTAAAATTAGCTCTTCTGGYTGCTCTTTCTCTCCCCTGTGAACACCACCTCCAGCAGAGCATTAGCTTTCTGRAAAGCACTCCTTATGTCTGGGAAAYGTTTCTAAAGTCCTCTTTCRTAATCTGCTTTYCCCTTCCTCATGCTGTTCCACCACCAGCTCCCAGCTTAGCCACACCAGTTTGCTGATATGTCTATTTGTTCTCCTGAGTGTTGGAATGGATCATTAATGCCCTCAGACACAGTCTATCCTTAAAGAACTACCAGCTTTCCTGAGTGACTCCTCTCCTCTGATCTGCTTCCCATGGGATGACACTCAGCAGCTCCCTGATTGATCTAAAGCCTACTTGCCTGAAGTCCAGGGTCAGTTCTCTGCTCCAGCCTCATTCACTGTCCTTGAGACCTTCAACTCCACGATTTCATGCTTGCTATGAACAAGTGCTGTGACTTTAGCAAACTCCACATATGATGATTCTTTCACAGCCTCTTCATTTTCACTCCTCTCCTCATCTCAGCCAATAACTGGGTRAGGAATGGGACATTGTCATCTGAATATGATGAAAACGATGTTAAGAAGCATAAGCMAATAAACTGTTCAGACTGCAGGATCATAAACTGCTTTAGAGGCAGCTCTAAAATTGTACATTATAGCATCTAATCTGAATAATATACTTAGATGCAAACCACGAATAGTAAATTTTGAACGAGTTTGTAAATTGCCGGCTATTATGAAAGCTTAAAAATTATTGGTATGTATGAAGCTAGCTACAATTTAAAGAAATGTTGACTTTTTATTTTACATACTCACTACTTCACTGTTTACAGTGTTTATTAACTGGGATTTTCTGAGTTGCTGTTTTACTTCCCACCCTGCAAACTGAAAGTTCTAAACTGAACTTGTAATTTGAGTTTGGAGCACCTCAACACATCAGATAAGGAAGTCAACGGACAATCCAAAGTGTGGCATGGCCACTGCCTTCATGCAACACCGAATCAGAGATCATATTTATACAGAGATGKTTTTGCCAGGTGAACTATCACCTTGGGGCAAGTGAAGCTATAAAGCTGTCGTTTCCCACAAAAGCCCTGTTTATGCAGAACAGGGCACAATGGTGGTTCCATTGTGGAAACTATTTTCCTGGACTTCTGTTTTCTTAAACTGCCCTTGTGTTGTTGATAACATAACTGTAAGAATTTTTCTTCAAAAACTAAAATTAACCCTTTATATTTTTGACTAGTAAAGCACTGGTGGAGTTTTATTTTTTTTTTTTTTTTTTTTACTAGGGAACAGAATGCCTTTGTGACCATGACTGTTACATCAAAGGAGCCTTAGTGAATATAATTTAAACTCTGTGTATCTAATCCCAACTTTCTTAGAATAATATTCTGCCAAGAGTTCTATCTAAAAATATTGTGATGCTGCTGCTATTTTCAGAGGCAGAGATAGCAGGTTTCATATTTTATTGAAGATTTTCAGTTAAAGGGCACACAAACAATTTGGATTCTTGTCTGAAGAACTTACTAACCTTCAAAACCATCATAAATATTTACTTCTGCACTGGTTCTGTATCATATTCTATTATGATTACATGCTACACTGTAAATTGAATGCTGATTTCAAACAGTATGAGAGAGCAACACAGTGAAGGTCTTTCGTCTAGTAGTTTTTTTGAATGGCAACATTTCAAAGGAAAATACATGCACATGTTGTTTTTGAAGATATGATAAAATAAGTGTCTACACTGTCAGAAACATCAGAAAAGTCCACTGCTTTTTGGATACACACTTTTGGATTTAATCTTTTCTTGCTGTGTAGGGATTTTAGGTTTATTTYCACTTCACAGGTATGTGAAATCAGATGGAGCTTCTTCACGGAGGTGAATTGTGTTGCAGGCAAGCTSTCTTACAAGTAAATATTTAATTAGCTGCTCTTATTGAGATGTAATCATTCAGCATCTTTGCTCAGTTCAAGTGGAATACATGACATAAGAGGTGACACTAAGGTCTGAAAAGGTGACAGCCATTTCTGCTTAATCACTTGGAGCTTGATTTTCCGATAGTCCACAATAGGGTTCAGAAAAACCTGTGTTAAATGACAGCTTCACCATGACACAGGGAAAGTGAGGCAGGGGACAGCTCATGGGGAAAGGATCAGAGAAGGCAAGAATGACCTTGGAAGACAAAGTGGAAAGAAATCTGCACTGTGCAGGCAGTGTAGGCAAAAAAAAAAGCATGCTAAGCAATGGTTTTCAAATTTCCTGTGAAGTGAAATACCAGGGACRGGCTGAACTTGGGCAGAAAGGCACCCTATGAATAGGAAGTTTTGCCATTGGGAGTTTTTAAAGACTGTTACCYAAATACAATACTCAATATGCTATGAGAAAAGGGAAATTATTTCTAAAAGGGAGACAGGAAAACGAAATGCTTTATAAGAAAGTGCTTGTGAAAATGTGGCACACAGGAGTGCATGGAAACCAATAGCAACTAAGAGCAAAGAGACCCCGATCAAGCAAAATATATCTRGAAAGAACAGAACATGAAGAACCCTTCCTTTCTCAGTGAGAATTTGAGAAGAGAATTCATCCTGTTCAGTTTCTATAAATCACTATTGCTTGGATCTGGATGTGGTGTGTTTTTCATGTACTGTATAAAGTTCAGAACTAGWCCAATTATACTTATCAACAAGGACTTTTCTTTACAAGAGGTAGCATGTCCTGGATAAACACTATTATAATAAATTGGATTTAGGTTATCTAATTTTAAATTCAAAATTATTTGGCAATTAATATTGGACATTTTATTTATTTTTTTATTTGGCAAAGCCATTTGGAATCTGTCAAGATAAAAGACATGTATATATAGYGACAATTACTTTATATGCAGATATACTTCTTCCTGCAGACTATTCCTATAYTGAGTTTTCCAGATGTGTGGAGACACATTTTAATTATAAACTAGATAAAGTATGATGTTTTCAGTATAATTTATGTAGGAAACTTTACTTTTTTGAATGTTTTTAGTATGCAGCTGTAGCAATACAGAGTGTCTGTYGCTTTTTATCTTCCCTTGCCCTGTTGTGACGTTCACTTTGAACTGTGTTTGCCTTCTCAATAATTTTTTATGGACTTTTAGAAGAATCTGCAGGAASATTTTTAAAAACTCTAAAACTGATTTCTGTAGCAGAAACTTATAGACTCTRTTAAAGAGCAACAAACCCATGAGTATTTCTATCATATGAAATTTAAATTTGTAACCTCAYCACAGCCTTCTATCTGACATTCCTTTCTAGTTACAGATGCAACTGTCCAYTTCAGAGGAATAAGGAAAAATACAGATTTTAAACATCTTTTATCCCAATTTATRAAGGTGAAGAATAGGGCTGGACTGATTTAATAATTTTACAGACTTAAAAACATCACCTCCCAGGTTTTTATTCTTATTATGTAAGGGAAATGAAAATATTTATTCATCTCTCCCTTATTTTTAGATAAAATTTTGGAATAATTTGGTTCCCTGCAGTTGGTTTGATGGAACTCTGGAGACAATTTTTGTATGGCTTTGCTGATGTAGAGAGGCTTCAGTGTTTCATTGGCAATAAAACCAATTCCAGAAGCCTGGGCTYTGCAAGTGGCAGTCCCTGTTCCTTTAATGGTGCCCCACAGAGCAGTGCTCTTCTCCAGCCTCTGTGATGTTGCCACCCACAACATTCTTAGCCAGCCTTTCCTCCTGCGGGAGCCTGGACATGTGTCTGCACTGGAGACGTGGGATTTTTCTTGGAGTGCTTGGAGGGTCAGTGGTTGCTTACATCAATGCTTCTTCCTTAGGTTTTGCCTGTGCATTTACTTGGATTTCAGTAGCTTATTCATCCTTGTACCTCAAATATGTGCTGTAACCAATTTTTTTTTTCAGCATGAAGTTGAAAACTTTCTGTAAAGAGATCTGCTGGTCTTTTCTAGCACAAGAAATTTTATACTGTGTGTCTTCATAATGGAACTTTCCAGTGAAGTTGTAATGTACTTCAAGTGCATGTGGGAAGGTGTTAAAATATTCAGCAGATTCATTCTCTTCTTGAAATTTGCATAGAACTTGTATTGCAGAAACGAAACCTCAAGAAAGGGTAAAATGCTTACAAAATTTACTGACATAATTTTGTTGCTTCATTCAGAACAATATTATTTCATTAGCTTTTGGTTTTGGTGTTTAAATCTGATCTCTCTTGTGATCCAACTTGAGAATTAGATCTGGTAGGAGGGTGTACTGGTTTGAAAGCAAAACCAGTGAGAGACTAAGTCAGAAATACAATTTAATAGGAAAACTGTAAAATAAATATAATAGCAAAAKGAACAAACAGAAAGACCTTTGGCAGAGTCAGAATACAACCTGACACCCTGTTCATTAGGGTGGTGGGTAGCAGTCTGAATAAAGCAGTTTTGTTGAAGCAGGGATCCTGTTCAAAGATCTGGCAGCTCCTGTCCTCTGGGAATCCAGTCAGTACCTGTGCTGTCCCAAACTGCAGATTATATCCAGGTGGGAATGCTTGGCTCCTCCCCACTGGGCAGAGCATCTCACAATGGGCTGATATCATTCTATGAGTCACACAATGGGTCCTTGATTGCCCATTAAGCAGAGATGGCTCCCGAGGGGAGTTACCTGTGAGTCATTGACCAGGGCATTGATGGGCCATTAACAGCAGATAGTCCTGAGGGAGGGGGACAGGGAAAACACTGCCCCAGCTGGCTCCAACAACCCATGAAGATGGTAATAGAATACATACTTTGGGCACATCTTACATTGCAACCTAGGACAGAGGGAAACTCAAGCATGTTCTAATAAATGTTATCAAGGATGCAATTATAATCTGGGAATGATCTCCAAGCAGCCTTTGACTACTGAAAAAACCCACCTATTGGTGAGACTTTTGAAAGTGGCAGCCCCTTCATCCCCATATTAAATCAGAAAATCCTGCTAGAGTGTCCTCTGGCCAAATATTCATAAACTAGGTTTTGGTACACTGGTTAAAGATTAATTGGGAACATGTATTAGGTGGGATCTTGTGCACAATTTTCATGGGCAGGTATGGTCCTAGCCAAGTAAATTTTATTTGCTCCTCTTGGAGGAGGAAGTATGGATTGTCTTAAATTGGTCACCTCAATTAATACATGACATATATGTTAGGAATTGGGTGATGTGGATTTACATCTTGGATCTGCCATTGATGTGCTAAGTAATGGGAAACCAGTTTTCTCTTGACTCTTTGTTTTCTTCCTATTCTCTTTACTCTTTTTTTTCTCTATTGTATCCGGTCCAAAGGAGCCTTGAGGAGGATTTAGGCTTTCTGATGCCCTTGTTACTCCTTTTTTGTCCCTAGAAAAGTGAACCAAATTCAAAGCAGAGACAAGATTTGTCCTGATTAATTCTGTGAAATAGTAAAGATAGATTTAATTTTAAACTGATATTTTCCAACATTCCTAGCTAGTTTAGCTGGGAAAAATAAATTTTAGAGCTGCAGTTCACAAAAATATTTTTAAAAGACAAGCAAAGAATAGCAAAGAAATCAGAAGAAAAAGTAGTCCTTACCACCTTTGCAGTTCTCTTTAATTAGAAAATTTAATGACAGATTTCTAAAATTACTGACAGCTCCTTCATATGTTGAGATTTTTAAAAGATTGTTCAGAAATTTTCACTTAGAATACCAGATGCCCATAAGTAACCAATGATTCACTGAGATATTTTACCACATCAACCATCCTGTCCCATCCTGTGGGAAAGAAATTATTAGAGCACTCGATTTCAAATAAGCTGCAGAGAAGAAAATTGTCTTCCTTGAATATCTGGCTAATGACTTACACGAAGTAACTAATAGTATCCTTGTCATCAGTAACAACTCTACTGAAAAAAATTAGAAGGGATTTTGCTGTTTTTCTTTTCTTCCTAGCTAGAGATATAGGGCAAACTGTCTAGTCCTCTAGAAATTGATGGTGGTACATGAATTATAAATGACAGTTGTGTGCCTTAGTTTGCAAGGTCGTAGCTAAATTGTCAGGCAAAATTCAAGAAGGCAATACTCACTCAGTCTTACTGTTGTTCATGAAAGAATTCAGAAAGTAAAAAATCAGTATTTTGAATGTAATTCATAGCTGTTTCACAAGAATTCCCTATACAATTTCTCTGTTACTACAACGCACAAAGAGTTTGTGTGGGATGGAGACTCCAGCACGTTCTTTTGAAATGCAAATGCTTGGTAATGGGGAAGATCAGAGAGAAGATTTACTCACTGTAKAGTCTTAGGACTCTTGTGATGTTTTAGGAGGGACAGATGGTTTTTCAAGTTTCCTCTAAGCTTAACTTCTTGTGATTCTTTAAATTCYATGTGCCATTTTTGGATACCTGCTCTGGTGGAACTCGGATGTAATTAGGCCCTGAAAGGTGCAATACAAGTTTAAAACTGGTCCCCTTAATCCAGTGACAATTTCTGAAGGGTGATCCAGGGGCAGAGACACTACAGTCATAAACAGAACTTTCAGGTCATGAATCTCTCTCTAAAATATAYGTGTACAGCAATATATTCCATGCAGCTTCTCAGAAACATGCTTCTTTCCCTGTTCTGGCACTAAGAGTCAGAGACACAAAGCTAGAATGTTATGCTGTGAAACCTGTGGAAGTAGTTGCCTAGTTTCAAGAAGCAAGAGAATGATAGCATATGGAACTAAAATCCAAAAACCTACATGTAACYGCACAGTTGTGTCTGTGAAATGTTAGCAGCCGTTTATATCTTTTCAGATACGTGTGTAATTCCCTGTTCAAGTACTTCTTTGTTTGTAGTGAAAWTTTTTGGTGCACAATTTTTTTTCAGTGTTTGATATACTGTTATATACTTGCACAACATCTACGATAAAAGCTACACCCCTTGAAATTAAAAAAAAAAGTAGAAATAAATTTTCTTTCTTTCACAGAGTTTAGGCAACAGAGGAGTTTGAAAATGGCATTTTCAAGCACATTGACCTTGGTACCATGAAATGTTTGCTATGCCAGCAATGAAAGGAAACCCACAGGCTTTGTGATTTGAAGTAGTGATGGAAAGTCACAAAGGAAAGGGATACCCAGAAAAATTCCATTCACCAGTTTCTTTATCAGTGTGAGGCTGATGTTGCCCTGTAAATATGTGAAAATAAAAGCCTACAACATATGCCAGATTCTGCAGCCCAGCCCTTACTGACAGAAAAACTGATGTCAACAGATCTTCCTCAGAGGCCTCTGAGACTGTGGCAACTGACTTCTTCTTCTGGAACACCATAGCCAAGTTCCTCCCTGCCCCTTCTGAGATGYTGAAATCAGAAGAAACAACTGGATGTGTAGTTGTTCACCCAAAATCGGTGGACAGGGCTCAACTCTCTACTTGGTTAATGTTTYTAGACAAAGTATATCAAACACATCACTGATTTTTGCCAGACTAATGGAGCAAGGTAAAGAGCAGTGATCGCACTAAACCAGCCCTAAACAAACCTGGTAGTACTCCAAGGTACAGCTGGTACCTCAGCAGCTATAAAACCTTCAGCACATGGAATTTCTCCAAGAGAATTCTCAGCACAAAGAAGCCTCATAGGGTGTTATTTTGGTTTGGAAACACCTTAAGCCTCAGAAAAACAAACAAATAATTTCTACTCTCCAAAACTATTAAATCTAGCTGGATGTTAAAAGTTTAGCTAGCAAATAAACTAAGCATCAAAGAATTTTTTTTCCAAATTACCTGTGAATTAAAATTTACTATGGAAGCTTTTTCAGTGAAATAAAGTAATAAAAATATTCTCTTATCTGCTGCCTCTCTTTTGTTACTTCCCATTCTYTCCTGGTCCCCAGGTCTTCCACAAATCTCTACTTCTGCCACTCCTTCTAGTTGCTGCCATCTCCTGTTTAGTTACTTGTCATAGATCTGCAGACAACCCTCTGGCAAAGCCAGCTGAGATATGTTATGTGTTTTTCATTTGCAGTTCCAGCTGGAAGATGCTGAGGGTCAGAGTCTYGCTAAAGTCCATGAGCCATAAATAAATACTGTTATCAATCCTATCCARTGTGCTTTGATTTTGGAATGACATAAAATCTGAGAATCAGTCACATAATTATTGAGTATTAGTGGTCATACCTCTGAAATCCTACAGTGCAGCAGTTGGGCAACTTTTCTGRGAGGCAGCGCTGCCAAGGCTGATCCCTGATCTGCCTGATTCAGATCAAGGTTTTGAAWTTAAATCTGTTACCTCAGCAAAATCAGCTGATTCAGAACAATTGTTAAACCACTAGTAGGATTCTTTGTGWAGCCCTTGATGTTTTTTATTTTGCGTTGCTTTGGCTTTTTCCCCCCTATGGAAGGGAATTTCTCTCAATCTACTCTACATTAACACCAAAYTGAGAGGGCTAACACAGGCTGACAGCACACCACAAATAAAAAGGATTATTTTGAAAATTAATCACAGRTTTTTGGTTTGATAATGAACTGTGTCTTTTTCAATATGAATAGCTTGTGGAAGTATGCAKTCTCATCCTGTGTTGGTCATGATGGAGCACAAGGTCTCCTGGGATCACTGAGGSATCCTGATGCAGGGTTTGCCACTGGGGTCAGCTCTCTAAGCAGCTCAAGCCCTGCACAACAACAGGAGGACTGGACTCAGATGCTCTTACCTTCTTGTGTCCCTTTTCTCCCAAAATACGTCAAATCTGAAAATGGCTTAACAGTTAACAGTCTGTAGTGCCCCACAAAAYTCCTAAACAGATTACTTCACATGGAGGTACAAATTTGTCCCAGGACAAATCCTCCTAACTGTGTAAAAGCTCCCTGTTCCCTTCTGAAAGTCTTATTCTGACAGAGATAAGTGTATAATTACTGTTTTATTTAACCTATTTTGCAGTCCCCATGGTATGCTATCTCACAGGCTAAACTTTCCYCTTTGCATAATTATGGAAAGGAGGGGAAGTTACATTCAGATGAAAAGAAAAAAGTGCTTATATTTTCACTTTTTCCCTCCAGAAACCAGAATAAAATGAAGAATTGAATACAGTAGTTACAGTAAATGACAATTCCTGAAAACAACAGAAAAAAAAGCAAAACAAAAAAATCTTACCTTTTCAATGAAAATAAGTAATAGTGAAATAGTTTCATTGGAACTAGACATCAGGGAATAGTCATTCTCATTCATTCTCCTCACAGTAAATCAGTTCTTATTAATGAGCAGAGTCAAGCCTGATCTTTGCCTGCTTGTTCTTATCCACCAAGAATATATYGGAAAGTTGTATGAAAATCTTTTTCCTAGTTTTAATCCTAAGGTATGGCTGAGTTATTCTTGCTGAAAGCTTGAGTCAGGAAGAAAAAAAAAGAAAAAGAAGAAAATTAGTCTCTGGGAAAGAAAAAAAAAAAAGGCAGACTAGAAAATTAAATACAAGGAATTAAAAATCAGCAAACACTGAACAATCTTAGCTACAGAGACTGCCAGTAGCCACAGAGATAACAAAATAGTTTAGGTACCTATRTATATATCTATATTTGATTAACATMCCTGAAACTTYATTGAATTATTTTCATTAATACATGTCAATGTGGATTACACTAAAAGATTATAAAWGAGAACTCTTCTTTGAAATTATTTCAGAAAATTAGAGGGTTTTTTTTTAAAAAAAGGGAAATATTTTTAAGTATAAATATTCTAACTTCCTATTAAAAAGTCTTTCTAAAAAYTTACTTCACAGCCAGTTGCGATTTCTTTTAAAATAGCTGGAATTACCAAAAGCACCAGCCATTTTTCTTACAGATTGAAAAGGCAGAGAAGAACAGACAAAAGGAGAAGAGTGTCTTTGTAGAAGTTGCTTTATAAAACCCTTTGTTTTGTCCTCAAAAATAGTCTGTAAGGGATTCAATTTTAAACAATGATTTCAAAGAAAATTGTGAAACAGTGGGAATGTGAGACTTAAGCACTAGAGTATGCATTGTGATGTGATGACAAAGAAGAGGAAGCTGAATGACATCAGACTAGTAGTTATTCAGTAATAGGTTTTTGTGTTTGCATGGCTTACGTGTGTGGTGGAATGAGGCTGACAGGCTGTTACAGCAACTGACATATGGTGAGTTTATGAGAGAAGAGAGATTCCTCCCTTGAGACTCCCTTTTGTGCCKGAATTATCAGAAATGTGTAATATGTGCCATTTTCCTCACAGTAATATCACTTACCTAGAGTCCATCTGCAGAGGGCTCCTCATCTCAATGGAAGGGGGAGGTGAGCCCTAGGACTAACCCTACACAGCCAGTGTGAACCCTACAAGGACGTCCCTCAGCAGTGGGTCCCACTGCAGTCCCATCCACAGACTCAACACTCAGCCTGCAGGAAGTGGCTCATCCAACTTCTATATCAGTCTATTCAGAAAAGAAAATGTAAACACATCTCAGAAGTCATTTCAGCAAAGTGTCTTGATTACTGCATTATCCTCTACAATCACAGTAAGCAGATCTTTAGTGGTCTGGAGAGCTGGAGATACAGAAATAAATTTTGGACAAGAGTGCTTCCATAGAAACCACTTCTGCTCTTTAACCAGTGTGTCATCTTACTGCTGASTCTTCTTCTCCAGCAGTTCATTTGTGGTAAACTGAAGAGAGTCATGGCCCAAGCTCTGCTGCAGAGGGTCAATTAATCTGTATTACCTGTAAGGAGCAATCCTGGCACTGTGCTAGCTCCTAAGCTRATTGTGGGCATTTGGCTGAGACCCTGTCACTTGTCACAGGCTAAAACTATGTAAGGACTTAGAAAYACATGGTTTTGTGGTAACATTAGCAGCTTTTTGAGTCTATAAAACATTAATGCAATAGTTTCACCTGTCTACAAATATTTCAAATATTTTAAAAGACAAAATGCTAACAGTGGTTACTGCTAGATTTTAGACATGGTTTGGGCATATATATCTTAAAAAATTTCCTAAGGCCACCTGYGACAAAAAGAAATCCCAAGTGCAAATAAAAAGTAATTGATGTGAGATTACACAGTCTATCAAAAGGAGACAGGAATCAAAGCATATTCAATGGTTAATTCTATATTTGTGATAACTGGCAAAAAAGGAGCAAGACAAATATTTTGTTATGGTTGCAAAATATGAAGCAACTCAACAGATTTATGTAATGAAATCATACTGAGATTTCTGAATGCACATCAGCTTGGAGGAAGCAAATAAGGATAAGAAATAGAATATTCAAATAATAAATAAAATATAATAACCTGGTAGATCAAGCAGATAAAATAGAAAATAACAACTATAATAAGCTAAAGATCCTCCACCTCCTACAGAATGAGACTACTCTGAGTGTTGCCTCTTTTAGAGTGAGTGCGTGTTTTTACCTTCTGAACCCTGAAAAAACATATGGTCCTTAAAGATATTGCAAAGCCTATATGTGGCTAAAAATACCTCATTCTAAAAAAATGTTTTTAACAATTATTACCAACTCTGATAGAAAGCAAGATTAGCCACACATTGTCACGTGCATGAAGAGCTTCTTTTTTTCTCCAAGGAAATGAAAACCAGGTAAGATATTGAGTTGGCTGATTCCTTTGTGGAAGAAAGTGTTTTATGGCATAGAGGCTGCCACCTCTGCAGTAATGTAAAGAGAAGTGTCTCTTGTACCACATCTATGATGATAATGTATTACAGAGAGACAATGAAGAAAAGGTAATACAGGCACTCTTCTAAATTTCCAGGTGAAAGCTCAATTATAATACAAAGGTATAGTGTACAAAGAGGAGAGCCCCCTCGGTCAGTTTGCAAACAACATCAAGGTGGGTGGGAGTGTTGATCTTCTCGAGTTGCAGGAAGGGCCTGCAGAAGAACGTGGATGGGCTGGATCAGTAGGCTGAGGACAACAGTATGAGGATCAACAAGGACAAATGCTGGTCCCTGCACTTGGATCACAACTCCAGGCAGGGCTACAGGCTTGGGGAATAGTGGGTTAAGAGCTGTTTAGCACAAAGGTACACAGGGGTACTGGTTAACAGCCACCTGCACATGAGCTAGCATGTGGTTAAGAAGGACAATGGCATCTTGGCCTGAATAAAGAATAATGTGACTAGCAGGACTAGGGAAGTGATTGCCCTGATGTGTTTGGAACTGTGAGGCCACACCTCAAATAGTGGGCCTAGTTCTGAGCCCCTCACTTCAAAAAGGGCACTGAGGTGCTGAAGTACGTCCAGAGAAWGGGCAACAAAACTGATGAAGAGTCAAGAAAACATGTCTTATGAGAAGTGTCTGAGGGAACTGTTTTTTTAGTCTGGAGCAGATTGAGGGAGACTCAGGTTAGATCTCATTACTCCCTACATTACCTGAAAGGAGGTTGAGGTGGGGTGGGTTTTGAGCTCTTCTACCACATCTCAGGTGGAAGGACAAGAAGAGATGATATCACATTGTAYCAGAGGAGGTTMAGATTAAATATTAGAATTTTTTTTTCACWGAAAGAGGGGTTAGGCATTGAAATAAATTGCCCAGGGAGGTGGTGAAATCACTGAAAGTGTTCAAGAGRCATCTGGATATGTGGAATTTGGGGATATGGTTTAGGGGTGATTTATGGTAGTGCTGCATTGATGATTAACTAAATGATATTGATTTTCTTCCTAGCCTCTCTCTAAACTGTTTATCCTCCTGAATCTTGGTTTTACAATTTTTTTCAAAATATTAAGCTCCATAGTAAAGAAGTAGGGTGGTAAAATGTATCACTTCCTCTTTGGTGATCTACATATAGCTAAGTAGTGTCTACATATAGCCAAATCAACACAAGAAAATTTTCTTATATATGAAATATCTTTTCCATAGTGAGTGGYTGCTGGAAGATGTCAGGTATCTTGGCAAACCACTGTCTGTAGCTTCTTTAGTCTTAATGAATACAGTGGGAATGGATAGATATTCTAATTAAATAAATCTGAATGTATCAGTTGCCGTTAATTAGGGAGAGAATGAACTGGAAGCTAACCTCAGCCCTCACACAAAAAATAAATCCAAAACCAAAAGCTCAGCAATTGCTTGCCCAAAACTCATWAATAAAAAATCATATGGAATAAAATCAAGGGAGATATTGACCTTGAAATAACTGTCTKTGGCTCCTCTGACAAGCAGATGCTGTTTTGTAACTTTTCCCATACTGCAGTGTTTTTTCTCCCCGTTTCTGGCTAATGCACAAAGAGTGACATTTGAAGGCCAAAGGTTCAAATGGCACATGCAGATGCAAGCCATGCATCATAAGAGTTGTGCTTATAAAAAGGCAAAGGTTGATGAATTCCACACAATGCATCCTCTTCATCTAGCTCTAAGTACCTCATTTGTTTATCTTGTCATAGACACTGCAGATGCACTATTATATTTGTCTASAATGTGATTGCTCAGTCTCACCATTCTCAAAATCAATATAAAARCCTTTCAKTTTTTCTCCCCAGTATAGGATATCATWTATGTAGAATTCCCATGAAAATTAAGACCTTTTTCATTAAAAGGTTGTGTTATAATTTCATTCTCTTGATTTCATTTTCATTTCCTTGACTTTCCTTTTTCCTCTCCATCTTCTACTTGGTGTGTATGCAGTGCTTAGCTGTCACTGTCCAGTGTAAATAAAAGAGGAAATACTGCCCCTTGACACAGCACATAGGTGCCTCAAGGTGCACAGCTTCCAGCTTCTCCTGCCTCCAAATGCCAATGACTTCTGGGTCCCTTAGCCTCATAGCAGCAGCCCATTTTAGTGCCCAGCAATCATGCCTCTACCTAAAATCACAATCCAAGTYTCAGAAAATCCCATCACCACACTCTAACTATTAATATTAACTGTTGAAGTGGCATTCAAGGCATTTTCAGCAAGACCCTTTTTCTGTACTTAGGAGGGTGATATTTCCAGGCTCTGTCCTTTATGAGGTCTAGTGCTGGTGGGTTTCATGAAGAGACAGGAGGACATCAGATAGCTGCCTCAAACACTGTTCACAAGAGCAGAGTGTGGAATAGGTAAAATTGCTGGGTATTTTTTGGTTGCTTCTTTTATACTGTAAAACTGATGTTGGCTTTCTCTCTTTATTTTCTTCCTAAATACCTTTGGCAGTTGAGAGAAAGGAAAACACCCCTGCCTGCTTCGGTTATCACAACAAATKAAACTATCCAAGGCAGGGTTGTTTTCCTAAAGGCAGAGCTGACACCTGCCAAAAAGTTGTTAATTCTCATCATTGTGCAACTCTTGGCCCTTTCCTCAGGTAAAAAAAAAATAAATATTTGGAAACAGTGAGCAGTGGCAAATCTGTGATCCCCAGTTTCCAGAATCCTGAATAAACAATGACTGTTATGGGAAGAAATTACTTGTTCCACTGTCATAAGAAAACAGTTGAAACAYAAAATAGAGGAAAATACTGATTAATTTCTATGAGGGAAAGCACTGGAGTGGAGGCCATCCTCATTGAGTAAGAAGCTTCAGATTGCAGTGAAATGATGCAACATAGATTTTAGAGTTATTGCATATAAGATCCTCATATTATCATGTGAAAGTGTTTGCATTATGTATTCTAATAAATTCTGAGTGACTCCATAACATAGTCAGAGTGCAGTCCATGTGTTCAATCCTTGTTCAACCACAGTTGTCTTCTGCAGACCTTGGTGATCTCCCTCCCTGAGGAGAAAAAGATTAATCATCTTATGACTGGTCAAAGTGGTACAGGCTCTCCACCATTTTTCAGAGCATTGCAGGATCATCTGGAGCAAGTCAGGAAGTAATGTTTTTCTTCACTTCATACAGACATTAATATAAATACTCCTATCCTGGCATGCTTATAAAGCA
>CADDXX010000001.1:1492364-1549130 GCA_902810485.1 Alauda arvensis
TGCCAATCCAGGCCTAATCATCTGGAGAGGAACCTTAACCAGTAAGATGACCTTTTCTCTCTGAGGTGCCTCTAGGAGGCTTTGCAAGAAGAAACATSTGTATGACTGTCATAGGAAAAAGTGAAGGACGCATCCCAGAATAGAAAATCTTGCAGAATTCTTCAGTACAGGAAGGTATTGATCATTTTTCTGGGGTTTCTTTTCAGCAGAGAAACAGAGGAGATCTCCATGTGTCATCTTCTTCTACTTCTTTTGCTTGTATATATATATATACTTTTCCCCCTACCAATTATTCTAAAGGCCACCAAATATTCGTCTCAGAAAAAAGGTGATAATACTGCACGATTTCACTGTGAGTCCATCAAAACAAAAATAGATGGACAGTCCATTGCACAGTAAAATTTGATCTGACATTATTCATTAACCAGATCCTGTCACTATGGATTAAGATGCTTCTGATTTTAATCTACAAAGGGGGGTGTTTTTCTGTATTCATTTCATCTGTCTGTCTCTGCTACTGAATTTAGATTAAATGGRACATAGTGAAACCAATATTTATGTTACCTTGTTTATTATGGTGATGCTTGTCTKAAAGSWAAGTATTTYTTCTTTGAGAGTTAGTATAAAATCTTATTCTCTCTTTGTATAGRAAAAAGAGGYGTAYAAAGAAAAATTTTTTTCACAGGACRTTGTATGATACATACAATGAATGTTGTACATTGTATGTATGTTACATACAATGAAATAAAATTTTAAGAYGTTAAAATTACAAAAAAAATTATATTATGAGAGAAAATTATCTTAATTGAAATGTCTATACAACTGAAATATTTTGCTTAAATTTTACTTTTCTTGTATGGCAAAAATGGTTTTTTGCAAAGAAAAAACCCCATTCCTTTCCAGAATCCTTAAGATATGATTCACTTCATGCTTTAATCAAGATCATTAGCATGTAAACACTTTTAAATATTTTCATTTTGAGAATTGCATATGTTTTTACTGAGAGAACACTTCTTTTAAAGGAGAGATTCCCGATCACATTCATGGTAGAGAATGCATTACTCCCACCTTTATATTTTATCAGTCAGACTGAATTGCTCACAGTGCTTTCATGTTAAACAAATAATCTGTCCCTACTAGTTGGAACATACCCTCTGAAACCATTTTGATTGATGTGATGCTGGGGACATAATAACCAGCTCTCTTGGGACTTGTTCTATTTTAAGTAAGTTCAGGAAAATAATTTGCTTTCCTTCCTTACTCTATGGATTATGATSTGACTATATTTCTACTATATGAATTTTAAATGACACAGTAAAGATGAACATGACTCTGAATTACAGGATACAGCACAGGAGCACTTGGCAGAGAGTCTTTGAAATACGTATAATTTCCTGTATAATTTCCTGCTTTTCTATGCTTGAAAACTGCAGGCATAGTCTCCATATGCTGCTCTGTTCCATATGCAGGGCATGATATGTAATTCCAACTTCAATTTAGTAGTGTTCTGCTAATAAAGGATAATGAGACACCATAATATAGCAATATAATTTATGAATAGGCATCAAATAAAGGTTTGCAAAAGAAGTGAAACAAACAAGAGAGCCGACAAGAGCAATAACAAATCCTCTTTCTGCAACTCTGGTCTCCATAGTCTGCCCTTGAAATTAAACCAAAATCATGGAGAGCGCTAATATTGGAACATTGTGACCCAGCTGTTTGTTACAGCTGACTAATTAGTCTGTATACCCAGCAAATCAAAAATATTTGCTACTGCTYAGGAGAAGTAATCCTACAGAAATGTGCATGTCAGGAGAATAAACTTTGCCTGAAACAGTGGGATACCTCCTGCTTGAAGMAGCAGCTCTCTTGACAGATGTGCTGGAGGGAAGAGAGGGCCCAGCCCACACCTGAGTTGCACCGTTTCCTTCACCATCACCCTATAAGCTGTCCTCTTGCTTTGTAGTGGTAGGAGCAAAGTTCCAAAGCCCCAAATGACCACTTATTCTAACCTTTTCCAATCTTTTAGTGATGTGAACTGAGGCCAGAAAACAGGAAGGAGGAAAGGAATGCATGCTAAGTGGTAGTTGCTATGTGAGACTACCTTTCTGYGGCCCTGGAAACACAGTTAATATTTTCCATACTGAGCAAATCTCTATTATCTGACACATGACTCAAGCTAATCCCTGCCTGGAAACCCACATGTGACAGGAAAGGATTTGATATTATAGCTGTATCTGTGGCAGTGCCCATGGCTAGATACATCTTATACATCCTCCTTCTGTACATACATTTTTTTCTTTAATACATCAGAAAGTTACCCAGTTGCCCATACTGGGATACTTTTACCATRATTTGGGATGGATCAGGGAGGCAGKAAGTGAGGCCAAAATTGAAGCAGTGCTATTGCTGAGTTTTGAGTATTTYGGGTGATACATTGCAATGAARTGGTTGTGCCTSSTTGCMTCCAGCCAAGGGACAGGCTCAGCCACAGRACTCTCACCCCAGTGCCCTGGCAAGTGAAAACCCTGAATGCATCTGAACTCAGACTGAATGTGCTSAAGGGCTACCCTAGCCCCTAGACACATATGATCTCTGGGTAACTGGAGATTAGGAAGGGAAATGGAGTGGTTCCCAGTTCTGGATTCCTTGTGAGCTTGGGGTCTGATTACAATGCTGTCTGAGACTTGYGGAGTGGAACATGAATCTTGTCCCACAGGAATCAACAACTCTAAATTTTGGGTGGGTTGGTAACCTCTGAGGCTAGTGTTGCTTTTTCTTCTACATTTTGTACAGATGCTGTCCAAATGGGATTCCAGTACATGACTGAGACTTCAAAATATAAGTGAAATTCMAATGAATAAGAGCTGTAGTACTCATTTCTTGGGGCAATTTGTGAAGGAAGGTATTGATTCTGAAGTAGATTTTCAATCTTGACCATTCCAATGTTAAGACTGATAAGAGATAAGGTAACTGCTGCTCCCAAGCAGGGCAGATAACAGTGGGGGAATCTCTTTAAAGCCAGTTGAAATRTAGTCAAATAACAGTAAGGAATGATGGAGTTGGCAAGAAAACTATGGGAATGGGTAAACTACTCCAARCATTTGTTGACAGGTATTATAATTAATGAACTAGGCTGCACTGAAGATGAAGYTAAGAGGTGATTATGGAATACCACTCTTAGATGAAACCTTTGTCTACATAACTATGTGTCGTCAGTGACATTAGCCAGCAAAGACCAGACCACTGAATTGCCTTCATTGTGTAGCTGAGTCATGTCATTTTCTCTTTTGGCCTCCCTGAGGTGGGATCCAGTGAGAAGAGTCTGCCAGTAACTGTTGCTTTGTTATGGAAGTTTCTGTGCCATTAAATCAGAGTAGTACTGATAGAAAAAGTAAACTACAGAAACAGTAATGTTTAAATCTAGTTGTTCTCTCAGTGAGAAAAAATGCTTCAGGAAATATTATCAARTGTAACCTATTAAGACAGAAGAAGAGTCACCAGAAAACAAATCTCTTCCCAATATTGTCTTTAGGTTGCCTGCTATTTAGTTCAAGTTCTGTTAGATTGCATGCTATCTATGCATACCTACTATGCCTTKGTTCATAAAAGTAGCATAAAAATTTTTAAAAGCTCCCTCTTTGAGTCTCATTTTTAGCCCTACTAAGTCTAAAGAGAAGTCTCTGCACAGGAATCACACTTCTTCTTGACTGGAAGTTATCTATGGTAATTTGGCAAATAATTTTTGTGAAGTCATATATTACATTAAGAGAACTAAACTGCTGAAACATGGTGAGAAGAACTTCATGCCTTTAAACAGTGAACAATGATCAGAAGTTAAGAGAGAATAAATCCTAAAGTATGACAGCATCAAAACAGTTTAACAGAACAAATACCCTTATATGATGGACTAAAGTGGCATAATTTGTAGTGAAGATAGCATAGCCTTCATCTACACAAAATTGAGGCAAACATTAAAACAGTAGAAAACATTTCAAGAATTATTATAGCGGTGGTTAAATGGTTCCTACCTAACACAATAGGATACAATCTGGTATCTAAAGAATAAAATTTTAAAGTTGCAAAAATCAGTGCATCTTACTTGCAGAGCCCATGTTGGTGCAAATGTGTCTGCATAGGTAGACTTAGCTCCTTTAAACACTTCAGAGACAAAGACCATTTTACTTCTGCTATTGCAACTTGATGTGATATTTTATCAAAATGCCACTGCCTGAGAAAATTATGGGTTTTCAATTTTCTTTTAATGATTTCAAAATATTTGTTTGATTCAGGGATTACTGGATCTAGGTGACAGTCCTAGAAAATAGAAAATAGAAAATAAACTGATTTGGTCAGACTTTTTGATTGTATAATGGAGTCTTTACCCAGGTGAGTTGATCAGATTGTCTCCTAGTTGAGGATCTCTGAAAAGCAAATTTCTTTAGATCTGCATGTTTTACTCAGCAATAAGTAATTAAGAACTCTTCRGATTAAATCTGCTGAATTTATATTCCATATTATGTCTATATTCCCTGTTTCCCTTCTTTCCCAGATGATAACAGATTATTAACTATTGTGTAGAAAAGAAGATTTGAACATATATTTACTATGGAAAATCAGAAGTTATTATTATTKTGTGCCAGAGCTAGTGCTCATAAAGRTTATTTTRCCTCATGACACAGTTTTGTSTCTGCAATGGTGATGGTGGGTTCTCTAGGACACAGCAGTGAATCAGGGACTTTTAATATTCAGTCTCATAAACTGACAGCTTTAAAAATAAGACTCAAACTTTGGATTAGGCCAAGGARGGCCATGGATGGAGAAAACCAAGTGGAGCTGCATTAATACACCTGAACAGTCTGTACATCTGCAAAGCACTTCCTTTTGCTGTTCAGTATACTCACTGAATTATAGAAGTGGAGATTTGAYGAGATCTTTCACTCCATGTGACATTTCCTCCCATCCTGGCTTCACAACACAGTAGCTAGAGGAGACTTCACACAGCATGCACTTGGGATCAGGGCAAGCTCTGAGTCAGCAGGAGAAAAATGCCATAGAGGTGATACTTTCCACTTCCTGGCTCCTGTCTGAGCTGCTGACTCAGGATAAGGTACAAAACTGGTACTTAATGCAGCAACACAATGCCTTCAAAAAAGTGGGAAGCATCTATTAATTCTGTGTGGTAAGGACCCCTGGCTTCCTCTGAATTTCTGTCARCTCAAATGGCCTGTATTGTGGAAAATAAAAATGCAGGCTGGTAAAGACCCCTTGAAAGCCTGTCCACATCTGACAATGTCCATCCCTTGAATGGAGTTTAAATAGGCCAYCTGGAAATACTTTTCTCTCAACTTTTCTTTAAAATGACCTACTTAAGAAGTTCCGTTGTACCTTGGCACCATCTATTGTAGTGTGACCCTATAGTGAMAATATTTTCTATAATACTTAACCCAGCTCTCTTTTGTCACAGGTTAAGATGTTTTCTAGTTTTGATGTCCCTCACAGACACAGTGAAAATCACTGCATTGGTTTTAAATCCTTTGTATAATTATATATATAAAATATATATAAAATAGATATAAAAATAATATATTTAAATCCCTTGCATCCTCTCTAAGAGAAACTAACTCAAATATTTCAGTCTTTTCCCACTTGTCATACTGTCTTAAACTACTACCATTCTTTTCTAATTTCTACTAAACTTACTGCAATTCATCTATATACCTCATGAAGTGTGTTTTTTTATTTTCTTTTTTCAAAAAAATATATATATTGTATAAGTATGGCCAAAAGGGAGTGTCCATTGTACAGAGGAGTCCTGGTTTGCTAAGTTTGACAGTCTGTTTTGTTGGGTATCAGAGAAAGAATGGTTGTGAATATGAGAGACCATATTTTTTTATTTTTCTTATATGTAAAAAGTTAAAAAATATGATGGGGAAATTTTGGGGGAAATCATTATCTTTCTTTGAAAGTCTAGAARCATTTGAGTTTTAGCAATGAATCTCAGCTCTGAAACTTGCCCTTGTTAAATTATATTCAATGTCACAACTGTTTACATAAGCAAGGATGATTAGTACATCTGTAATCACTTCTACTGGCAGTCTMTGAAAGAGCTGAATGCTTCAACTTTAGCCCTTTAATCTAAAGTAAAGAATAAGTCAGCGTTATGTAAACTGAACTATAAATATTGATCAGAAAATTACTAATTAAGGTTGGATACTAATAGATCCCTAGTAATAATAATAATAATAATAATAATTAATAATAATAATAAATTTCAGCATTCTAATTTTAAACAATGTTATTAACTAAGAGTTGGGTTTGCAGAATCTTCATTAAAACATCATCTCTTTTTTTTCAGCATGTGTTTATATTGTAAAYATTAAACAAATATTGACTGAGTGGAATAGCAGTAAAATTCTTATAGCAGTAAAAATGTTTCCTGGGACTACCACATGGAGCTTGTAAATAAAAGGAATACACCATCAAGGGAATAATTTCTCTTCATGGCAACTCCTTCTTTRTTTTGGGAATCTTGCCCTTCATGCACTGCAAAATTCTGTTTCATAATTGCTTCTAAAATGTGAAGACTTCTCAAGGTACCTTGCCAGTCACTTCTTCCACAGTTATTTYTATGAGAAATAGCATCCAACTTGATTTCCAGGATTTTTTTAACCACAATTTGATTTACTTTCATATGACCCTAAGTCTGTTGTGCCTTACTAATGCTATTTTAAAGAATGCTTTAGGGGTTTTTTGATATTCAGAAGGCCTGATCACTGCAGGTGTTTTTCTGTCTGAAGAAATTAGGTGTATATATAGTTATTTTTAATGTGGATGAGGTTCTATATATGTTTAAGCATACTATTAATACTGTAATGATTCATGTTCTTGTAATATATATTTGATAGAGAAATTTAAATGAATAATATCTTTGCTGTAGAACAGCTGATCTTTTCTGATTTATATCATTGATTATGTAAATGTCCCTCAARCCTACAACATGGCTTCTAAAGATTTCCTATGATGAAATGTTCCAACCTCAATTCTTTTTTGTTTCATTCCAGATATCTATTATGAAAAATGTCTGAGTTTTTGATGATGAGTATTGTACCTCTATTTTGTGAACCCCCTTCATTTTGAGATTATAAACAAATAGCTCTCCAAAACAGACAATATGGGCCAAGTTGCTCCTTTAGGGGATTATTTTAAACAGCTGCACAGCAAATAAGCAGTGTGAGGCTTATTTACACACAGTCATTGAAGCATTCATTCCACTGATTTATAGGACAGCAAAAGGTCTTTGAGACACAGACCCAGCAATTCTGAGCTGCAGTTAAAGAGAGGATTTTTTATCCTACCCACCCCACAGCCCCAAAGGTATTTAAAAAAATCGATTGAAGGATTTGTTGCCAGAACAGATAGACACAGTACAGCCCTACATCCTGGATAATATTGATCTCAAGATGCTGAGTCTCCATTTTTCATATCGYAATAATAATGTCCATTTGCTAAGGTGATAATAACATAGTATCATTACATTGTTTCTGTATAAAGTAAAAAAGTAGAACATGTAAACTTGTTTTTAACTAAAATCAGAAGGCARTGCTGTGACTAATATCACCAAGGAGTTTTGATAATGAAATGGGCTAATTGTTAATGTGCTTATTTGTGGACACCAAAGTGTGGCATAATTTTTATACCCATTGAACATATCCTGATCCCACTGACATGTTTTATTGATACTCAACATTTCTTAATTCCATCTACCTTAATTTAAAAAAAAAAATTACACTTTACATACATGATGTAATTATGCAAGCTCTTGAATGTAGGTATTTCTAGGAATGTTCTAGGTTTTATAGTACAATGAAACCTCCAGGCTCTAGGGGTGCCTTTTTGTCTTTACTGTCTGTAGGGGGAGGAAAGGAAGAGTTTAGACTCAGAAATAGGTTGTAAATTGATTAACATTACCCYCTCCCATCCACCCAGGCATATCAGTGTAAGTAACTAAAAATGAAGATATTTAAAATCAGTGTCCACTTTTGAAATTTGGGAATTTTTACAGAAACAGACAGGAGAAAATAAACAAACCTTTTATTTTCAGTTTGCACCACAACCTGACATAAATCWAAGAGCAGTCTAGTAAGTTATCAAATTAAACRGTAAYTTMATGGAATTTATTTTGCTTAGCATCCACACAGGCTTAAAATATATCTGCAACAAAAAGAGAATAGCAAGAAGATTTCATATTATATGGTGACATTAGTATTTCTGTTGTCAGTGATATTGTTGGAATATCATTATTTCTGAGTTCCAAAGCAATCTTTTCTTGGTTGGAAATAGTTCAAAAGAATGCCAAATAAATCACACTTATTTGAATTCTGGAAAACATTCCTGTATTGGCACACTCATGAAGTTTGGCCTGTTTAGCYTTTGCAAAGCAAAGGTTCAGGGGTAGAGTGTTCTTGCATTTATGATCTCTTCTACCAAGTCAGGCTGGTGTGTGGATCAAGGTCAACCATCCTGTCAAGAACACACAAGAAAATGGAGAAGAGGCTGCCAATGCCACTTGGTTACATCTGTAGGGGCAGATCTGGCTTCTCTTGTTTGGGTTTAGAGTCCTCCTTGTGCTGCTGCTGGGTTGGAGATGAGTAGGGTAGGAAGCAGGGCGCAAGAAAGAAAAACTGGGGTTTTTTTTAACAGGTTATCAAATTCAATTTTTTTTCAAAAATAAAGATAGTAATTGTTATATTGCAGGTCACTGAGGTGCCTCTAGCTTGGCTAAAGGCTGCAGGCAGGAAATTTCACATCCAGTCTTCAGGCACTGGAGCTTTGCTAGGTCTTGAATTATAAATATTTGGGCAAGGAATAGGTCAGCTATCTATGAGAGTACCAGTATCTTTCAATTAAATCTAAAATCTCTCTCTACCCCTGCCTCCTCCACAGACACCCTCCTCCCCCAGTATGCATGTACAAGGTCTTAAAGTTATAAAAAATKAATCTTTATCATGGAATTTTGAAATCAGGTGATCTGAAGAGCAGACATCCTTTAGAATTTTAAATCAATAGTGTGACTGTTTACTTCTGAAAATGTATTTTGYCATTATTGTTATTGAAAACAAATTCTAAGGATTAAAAATCATTCATATAATTCTCAAATAATGTGTATGAAATTTTATCACTCCAGTTTATAGAGTTTTAACAATGAGTCACACACAGATGATTAAATTGTCTTTATATCTTGGCTCCCCTATTCAGAAAATGYCCCAGTTTGCATGACTGCTGGAAGTCACAAGCAGTTTGTGTTGGTATACTAGCATTGTTATTATAAATGTAMCAAAAATGAAAAATACAGAAATGTCTCCTAAATTGAGTTTGGGATAACTTTGGAAGGAATAGCCTCTTAATTTCCAAATCATTCAATTCACATGCAGTACTGGAAACAGGTATGATTATGGTAAATGGGTACATTTCCTCTTGATATATTAGTCAAAGTCAGAAAAGAAAAAAATGCTTGAATTACCTTCCAAAGACTAAAGACACATGTTTATCTTGGAAAGAAAAAATCCCAAAGAACACTATTACATTTTATGAGCATAGATTCCTTCAACATCCCTCGTACCACATACCTTCCAACTTCCCAGATCACCATAACAAATAAGCTATCAAGTAGAAAATGTTTTAGGAAATTGAAAGACTATTTGGATAAGATGTGATAAAGAAGCAGGGTATCTGTCAGCAGACTGAGGTTTGAGACTCAGATCTGACAGATCAGAGCTGCTGTTTATGTATTAATTTAGATCAGGTTAAAATGCATAAATGACATTTATGAAAAGTCAGCTGTGGTGATTTTAAAGTTTTTCACAATAAAGTCCTTGAGATTTTAAATCAAAACACCAGAGTTTCCTGGAATTTAATTGAAAGTATTGAAATATTCTATACCATTAAATCTCAGTTTTCCCACCTTGAAAATAGTGGTTTGTACTATTTAGCTGTCTTTTTCTCTAGTCTAAGAAAAAGTCTTTATTTTCCTTTGAAAAATCATTGAAATGCTCTTTGACTTTATTTTTGAATTTATCAGAGATAAATTACTTTTACTAAATATCTGASTACTTTTTTCTCTCTACCTCACTGTACTATCCTGGCACTACTTTTCATTCTTTTTTGAGTTAAATCAGTTATCTATGGCTAGTCAAATTTAAGGAKAAAGGTAGTAGAAGACATAGAAACWTAAATTACAATGTTACCCAAATGTGTTTACACACACATGCACCAGTCTTGCTATGGACATTGATGTATGGTCAGCTACTGCAAAGAATCCTGATTCACTAGTTGCACACCGAGGGTATGAAGACTTAGTTCCAATCAAAATCTAAATCAGARAATAAACCYTTCTTTAATCTCTTCTTCCTTTCARTYWTTCTCCCTGAAAGCCAACYTMAAGTGACAGTGTTGCATAATTGCCATATATYATTCCCACAAAATACATTTAAGAGTATAAAAACTCYCTTGCAAAATGAAATTTACTAAATTCTTAAAGAACTGTCAAATAAACAACTGCAAACAGCGTTGAATCAGCTCCAGTGTGAAAACAACCTGAATAAGTTAGTGAAGTGCTCAGCAGGTACTAAGCCACTTCTATCTAGTACTTTATCTTGACCCCACTGGAGAAAGCTGATGATGTCTATATCTATAAGTGTATGTTTTAGACTCACTCAAACATATGATGGCATTGTTCAAATACATTTGTTAGAAGAAATGCTGACTCTATTCATAAATTTTTATTTCAGTTTGTCTCAAAGAGTATTCTCCTTATTCTCCTTCAAGAAGAGCCTTGCACAAGCATGAGGAAAGAGACCAAAAGATTATTCTGCCCTGCTCTGATTCCTGCTCAGCCCTTCCCTGGGTACAAGCTCTGTGAGGCCTTTGGAAGAGTCAGGGGGTATGTGGAGGGCAATGGTTTCTCCAAAATCCCTGAGTCTTCCTCCAACCATCTCCTTCACTCCTCACACACTCTGCACACCAGGAGGCACACTCAGTTCAGGACTGCCTGTAAACTCATCCCAAGAAAATATATTGTTACCAGGATCGAGGCCTTCATAAGGAAGTTTTAATTTGGAATATGTAGCAAATTCCATTCACTAAATAAAGTGATAGACATATATGGTGTAACAATCACTGGAATAAGTTCACAAACCCCTTTATTTGTTTCCCATGTAGAGGAAAATGTTGAATGATAAAACAAAACATGATAAAATTAATAGATTTAGATTAGATATACAAAATAAACTGCTGACTTGCCTCTACTTTGAACTGTAAAGAGGGAATCATGTGAGTGCAAAGGTTTCCAGCAGGACACATAGACACTCATAGCTGAAAAATAACAATTTTTTTCAAATCAGTATTAAAGAAAGAGCAACTCTTGATCAAATTTACAGACTAACAAATTTAGGGAAGGAGTAGAAAGTAGAGTCATCATTGTAGAAAGATCTGGATTATTTGTTTGTCTGCACATAAATTAATGTAATTAAACATGAAGCCATCTTTGTCTGTTCTGAAAAGTACTTTGACCTGCAAAGGACTTTCAAAAGGATTCGTCTGATATAGCAGATATCCATCTGATGGTAATCCTGTGATCTGGTTCTTTGTCCTTAGCCATCTAAAAAGCAAAATATCAAGAAAAGATATTTCATTTTACCACTCTATTTAGTAAAGTGAAGTCACTCCTGGTTTATTGCAATCAGGACAAGTGGAAGAAAGCTGTAATGCACACCTCAGCAGAAATTTTCATACCTCAAGTTACAGAAATCCAAAATTTTTAAAATGTGCATTGATATTTTCATTTGAATGAATGCAAACTCAGTAAAATTTCAGCACAATGTATTTTTTAYAATCAAGCTTCATTCTGGGATTGTTGTTTGCGTGGAGTGTTTCATTTCTACATAGTTGTATATAATATAAGGTGCTAACTCTGGTGTTCGGTAACAGGACCTATGGAAATGCTTCAAAACTGCATCAGACAAACTTTAATATTATGGAACATTCCTTTACCAAGGTGGTGGTCAAACACTGGAACAATCTTGCTAGAAGGGTAGCAAGCCTTTCAGTGCTTAAGAGACACTTGGACTATGACTTTAGTAGCAACGTGAATTAACTTGTGGTAGCCCTGAAGTGGTCAGACAAATGGACTAGATGATCACTGCAAGTTCTTTCTAAATGGAACTATTCTATTCTATTATAATCAACTAGTCCATATATTCTCTTAGGAAACAATGTTTTCCTGTTGTCTTAACTATTACATTAATTATATCAATAACAATATACAGACTTTACACTGTGCAAAAGAAAACAGCACACATTTTTCTAAATTTGTCCCTCCATTAAAAATAAGCTCTTTTTGCTTTATAATCAGAAATCTAAATAAGAAAATATTGTGTTATTTATTAATAAACAAAATGATCAAGGCTACAAAAATATTAAAGAGTTAATGTAAATATAATTCTAGAAAAGATTTCACCATTGTACTTATACAATTTTTATGCTTTTAAAAGCATATAAAAGCTGAAAAAACTTTTCTGTCTCAGTGTCCTGAAGCATCTTATGACATTGTAGAACCATAAAGTCATTCAAACTGGAAAGGACCTCAGGCAGTCCCTGGTCCAACCTCCTGCTCACAGCAGGGTCAGCTATTGGGTCAGAACAGGTTGGTCCAGCTGGGGCTTGAAAGCCCTCAAGTTCAGAGACTGCACAATGTGGGCWGCCTTTGCCACTGTCTGACTGTCCTTGTGGGAAAAATCTTCTCCRTCCAGCCTGAACTGAACTTTGAAATGACACAGTTTGTCACCCATCSTGGTGTCATGGACTGCTCTAGACTGCCTGGCTCCTTCTCTTTGATACTTTCTTGAAGTTTTGTTTCAAGGTGTTGAGTGTTGTATTGCAATAAAATATTCTTGCATTTTGCACATAAAAAATATCCACTTTGCTTAAATACTCAAGAGCCCTTCCATCAGCCACCATCACGTCCAGTGATTTTCAGTACGGATTTTGATGGCACCYATCCATAATATCTGTAAACAATCATGTCAATTTAATATAAAACAACTTTATAGCTAAGCATTGGCAGAGATATCTGCATAGTTTAACAAAGGAAAGGTTATGGCATGACCTGATAACAGGAGGACAAAGTATGGATRTCTTCTTCGATCCAGCAGAGCACAACAAAAGCCCAGGGCCGAATGTTGAAACCATGCTAATTCATGCCAGAAATAAGGTATACACTTTTAACACTGGAGATAAATAATGTTTCAAATAAYCTGCCTTAGGTCATGCCATATTCTTCTGGAAATATTAAACAAGACTAAATTTTTTCTCCCTTAAAATATATACACTTCAAATAGGAATTAAATCAGGAGCATCCTGTGTCTTGTGTCAAGCAGGGGGTCAGACTAGATGATCACAATGGCTCCTTCTGGCCTTAATGTCTATGAATCTAAATGGAACACAGCACCAGGAGAACTCAAATCCCCTCACAGGTTTAATAAAAGCCAAGAGCACATGACTGACCCAGAGGCGATTTTGAGAGCTGCTAGCTCGACAGACTGCTGATAATGCAGGGCTCTGCCAAGGGGCCAGACACTGGCACTGACAGGACATATTTCACAWCCTGACACCTGGGATCCCAGGTAGTTGTGTGCATCACATGCAGCTCGAGCTAGCAACTAGAGAAGACAAGGAAAGCATTAAGTCATTAGGAAACTGATTATTTTAAATAAACAAATAGAAGAAAATTCAGSCTGCATAAATTTTATCTCCTCCCCAATTAAATAAAAGGATTCATTAATTGAAAATTGCAACTTTATTTTTTTTTTTACTTATTGTCATGGTTTAACCCCAGACACCAACTAAGCTTCATRCAGCCATTTATTCACTCCCTTGGGTGGGATGGGGAGAGACTCAGAAGAGTAAAAGTGAATACAATTGTATCAGCATAGTCCTAAATAAATATCTAGTAGTTATGAAACATACTTAATGAATTTATTCATATTCTAATGCTGGTATTTATTTTGAATTTTTAGCTGAAAACCTTATAATAACTCTGCAGCAAAAACTATAAAGGCAGATGATGTAGCTACAGCTGACAGAGTGTCTGAGCCTGGATTTTTCATTTTCATATCTCTGTACACAACACATGAGTCAATTTTATTGCTTAAGAGTTGCCTTTTTATTTTTTTTTTAAACCAGCTCTATTCATTTCTTACTTGCTGGAAACTCTTCACCAATTTCCACATTTTATCTCTGATTTACAATGAGATAACTCCCAGAAACAGAGGATGAGACTGATTTCATCTAAATTTAAAAGTACCCRGCATAAATGTCTGGTTTTTGGTTTACTCATCCTAGGCTCCCTCAGAAATCAGTAAAGAGAAATTAACACTTTTGAAGTGTGATTTGTCTTATCTGCTTTAGACGTATATTTGAGGATGAGAATAATTTTTTAGATTAGTACTCTTCAGTWTGGAAAACTGGAACAGGGAGAAAGGACGTGAAATGCAAAAGGGCTAAAAAATAATTAATGGCCTGAATAAAGGTGAAATGAGATAATCAGTTTAGTGTTCCTAAAAAAAAGTTTAAAAAATTAAAAATAGAAAGCATTTAACAAAGATTACTGTAGCTTCATTAAAATAATGTCTCTGAAAATGAACAAAAGGAAGTGGAATTAATAMAGATCTGTAGACCTCCATGCCAAAGGCTGCTTAAAGAATGTATGGACGTTAAAAGAAGGTTGTACAAGCAGATGTAAAATAAATAATTTGCAAATTGCTAAAATATCAAAATCACATTCACAGGACGAAAACTCTTTGAGTTGCAACAGCCAGAGACCAGAAAAGCAAACAGGAAAAGGTCTGTGTATATGCCTACTCTTCCCTGAGGTAGGTGGACAAYTGGTCAGCCTAAATATGGTTCTGTTATACTCATGCATTGACTATAATGGATGGAATGGRGAGAGTTTGAGGAGAAAGTCTACACTGCAGATGACTGTATTTGATTAGATGAAATCAACAAAGTGATTTTGAAATCAAAATCAGCTCTGGTTTAAAACAGGTTATATATATACGAGAAATAGGAAAATCAGCCAATAAGTTCCTGGATTTAGCATTTTTGTGGGCAAACCAACATCCCATGACAGTTGTGCTTGTACCTTGTTCTTGCAGTCCATTAATATAATCATAAGGCTACCCACTTTTCAAATACTTTTCTAGTTCTTGAAATCTGAAATTGGATGGGTATATCCCCCATATGTTAAAAAGGACTGCTGAGATTTGGCAGCTGAACCCCAGCAAGATGAGGAGACAATCAGAAGGGTAAAAGTGAAAAAAATTATTTATATAGTCMACCAGAGGGACCTGATTTTCTGCTACTTACAAAAGGAGATTCAGAAGAATAGACACCTCTGTTTTAACTAAAACTAGAATAATTTCAGCTTCATTTCTGACTTTTCAGTAAAGGTTAAAAYTATTCTGTGTTAATATATTTTGGCGGGTAGGGGGTGTATGTCCGTACACATCCATGCAGTCACTGAACAGAGAAACCAAGGTTTATTTCTACTATCTTCCTGTCAAGATATTACTCTCCTCCACACCAGCATTAGATTTAAAAAAATGTAGTATGCTCATCTATGAACTTAAAAGAGCATCTCAGCAAATTAGGTCAATTACTATAAACCTTGACTATCTTTTTCAGATACCTAATATTGCACACATAAAAACTTCCAAGTTGTCTCCACTTTCCTCTGAGTCCTGTCAAACCTTGTAACCCAGCTTGACACATACATATCACCATGTTCTCTTAAATGACTACTCCAATGGAAGTCCTGGCAAGAARCAATACAGCCTTTGAGAGCAGAATAAGATAACAATGTTCAAAGAGTTCTGCAGAATTTGGGGCTCTCCCCATGGTCCATTCTCACAATGTTTCCTTGATTTATGATGGACCAGGAAAGAAATCTGAGCAATGTCAGGAACCATGTGTTGCTGCATGCTTTGCTTCCTTCTTACCTTTCTCTCCCCTCTCTGAAACTGGTGTCAGATATATAATGAAGTTCAATATAATCTGCAGGATGCAGAATAATGTATCCTATATTTATACTGTGGTGATATTGCCATATAAGCCAAGATAAAAGATAGTTTATACATATAATGCATAATATTTTTGAACAGCTGAATTGTAGTTTCCTTAAATCAAAAATTAAAACGAAGATAAAATGTGTAACAACATTACTCAGATCCTCTGTATTGATCAAGTTGAATTTTTCACATCAGAGATTCGACACATTTAACCACAGAAAAGCTTAAAGCAAGTGACAAAAAAAATCTTCCAGACTTTTCATATCCTTTCAAACCAAAYGTGAAATAAAATTWAAAAAMCCCACCTTTATAGTATATTTTGAARGATAGATGACTATGAAAACTGTAATATGTACTGTAATGCTGTATACATTTAGTGTGTTTCAAAAATGCTCAGCATAAGAGAATATAAAGTAAATACATCTTCAKCTCAAAGCAGGGGAAGGAGGTATTTACARTATTTGCTTTATGTATATACTTGACATTTTAGATTGAAAAGGATATAGATAGGAAGGTTTTTGATAAAATGTCTACATTTAACAATCAGTTTTATGGAACACATGAGATATCTTTGGAAAYGTATTWTGGCATGCTGCAGACTACATGGAAAGATATTCTGCTGTAACAAATARAACARCACTGTGAATAAAGATGGTGGAAAATATCCTTTAGTGATGACTGATGCAGTTAAGGGCTTTTCTGTATCTTATTCTGTTCATACAGTGTTTGAGGATAAAGAAACTAGCATAAGGATTTATGAGGAACTTACAATCCTGATTTTTCTGATGGCATTACCTGTCTCAGTTCTGTGTACTGATGGTAAACAAAAGACTGACCAAAGAGCGAACAAAGCAAAACAYAACAATTTGGTGGTTTCATCAACGAAAGGAATACAAAAAATATTGTTACTAACGTCCCAAAAGGAACATAACTTCAGAAAGAGACATATTAAAAGAAATAAGTCAGTTTTTCTATCAAGATTGGAGCCTTGCAATGAAAATGATATTGTGGTAGAAATCCAGCAAAGATGACCACATGCTTCTGCTTGCTTTTATAAYGTTGAAAATATTTGGAAAAATAACATGATTAGCATTGTCCCAAAAATGACTTTTCAAAACTGTCATCTTTATGAAATAAAGATTTCATAAAGATATTARGTTCTTGTTAGGAAAAAAGTATTAACTAATTCAAAAGCTTTGATTGAAGGAGTTTATGGAAGCTTATTCAGAAGCTCAATATACTGTAACKTCTAAGGTAAGAAAGCAAAATCATTAATCAAACATCAGGGAAGAATGAAGACCAACATATTCAGGATAAGCTTTAAGAGTAGTATCAAGATGACCTTTATGACAAGCAGTAACATGAACACCATTCAGAAGCAGAAGATGAATGAGAGCTGAGAAAACATGAGAGAATAAGGCAAGAAGCCCAGTCCATCAACRTGACACTAAAAGCCTGAAGACCATCATAAAAATAATGAAATRAATTGCAGAAACCAGGGTGCAGCCCATGAACAGGATGGTCCAGAAAAATAGWCAAGGAAAAGAGAGAAYACTTTTCTTCACCAAAGATATCATAAAAGGTTTCAACTCTTCAAGGAGTGCTGAACAATCCTTTCAGGTTTTATGATCATTTTCTCACTATTCAGAGTTCAACTCTGCCTGTAGTCCTTCCCCAGCTTGTTGATTTTGCTTAAGAAATGCTAATCAGCAAATTAGTTTTAAAAAAGCTAGCTATGGTACACGACACTGTGAGGCAACACAAGGGATCTCTTCTTGACCCCCTACAAGAAGAAGCAGTGCAGAGTGTAATGAAGTGATGTTCTGAGTCAGCTTTTCCATATTTCCCTTAGGGGCTTTGATCCAGCAGCAAAAAAAGTCTGCCTGCTAACATCTAGGAGCACAGCAAAAGGTCTTACCAGCAAAACTACATCAGAACAAGTGTCCATGCTCTGCACTGAAGATTCCTCTTTCTGTTACAAAATGTATCTATCTATTTTTTATCCTCATCTATATTTTCTAATAAATATATACAAAATATTGTCAAAAGMCAATGTTTTACTATTTTGTATTTGATTTCAATTTCAAGTAGTGTATTCAGTATTCTGTGTTTGCCCATCATCAATATTTAAATAGTCAGMGATACAAGCTAAAGCCATGGACTCTCAAGCCTGGCTGATGTTAWACATCTATTTAAATCTGACCTTCAGCTRTTCTTTMTGATCAACCTGTGTCTTTGCTGTTCTTCAASTAATGGATTTTTAGCACCATATGTGAAGTGTGGAATGTGCATCAGCATCTTTTACATTCKCTCTCTTTAAAAGACAGAAGGAAAATATCTGACTAAAAATGCCTRCATGGATTCACCTGTACAAACACAACCTATTTGTTTGCACAAGGGAGACTGAAYAATAGCTAAGTTTAAATGTGTCAGACCCCCCAGCTTAATTGAAACTAATAAATATACATATGAAGGGCAGCAGACATTCAGTTTACTGATACATTCTTGCATGTGGCCAGAGTGGAGTGAGCCATGTGGAGATGTATCAAGTCTCTCTGAGGGGACACATCCGCAGCCTCTCAGATTGACTTAATTGAGTGAGACCACTTCTCCAGGTGTGTGTTGTAACAGGAAAGGTTTTAATAAAAAGAAGAAATAACAAACAGTATAAAGCAAATAAAAATAAACCATATACAAGTGCAAGGGAGACCCGAGCACTATGTAAAGCACCCCAAAAAAACTGCAAGGGGCTCTGCACAGTCTTTTAAGTACCTAATGGTCAGAGAGGTGTCCTGGCAAATTCTCCAATGAAGAATAGCTACATAGCTGAGGAACAGGCAGACTGACCCATCAGTGCTTCTCTCCTGGCCCAGAGCCAATGGCTGCCAGGACAGCATAGAAGTTTCCAGGGCTTTTTGCTTTTTTAAGGTAAAACTAAAACGTATCTTCCCTATAAGGAAAATATCTGCCTGGTCTAAAACTGCACCACTACAGTTTATTGTTTGAGGTTTTTTTGTTCCTCTAAATTCTGCTCAGTGAAAGCTGATTAAATCTTTATGTTTGACTAGAAAGAGTCCCTTTTCCAGACCTCATTTTTATTAAGCTTATTTATATTTGCCACAGTTGTTTTGGGTTCTCCTTCAAAGCCCTCAGACAGATACAGAAAAATACATTGAGTGTGAGGAGGAAGGAAATTCATTGTAAGTTTGCTACATCTCTCTTTAGTACCTTTGAAAGCAAGAGTATGAATTCCCACAAAAAAAAAAAGTTCACATGATGTCATTTCTTCTTTTCAAATTAACAGAAACATACCATTGTAATATGATATAATATCGTACTAAGTAGAGGCACATTGCATTAGCTTTCATCTAAGCAACTAGAAACATTGGGGGAGAATCTCTATTCTCTACACAGACTTGAAAGCATTTCTTTTTCCCATGAATCTCTCTTCCWGCCTGCTGCCCAACTATTATCACTACAGGTTAGTTACAAACCTTTCTAGGAAAATTTTACATGCCACCTCAAGTGTTCAAAAAAGTCTTCCACAGTTCAGTAGCAAAATTCTTGTGTGCATTATATGAATGATTGGTGGGTTGCAATCCACTGAAAATGAGAACTTGGCTACAATTCCTGTGCAACAAGTGAACACAAAGGCAAATGGACATGGGCAGCTAATGGTTAACTACTACTGGTAGTTGAAAAAAAGTCTGTTTTAAATGTGATGYGATGTGTTTGGGATCCTCTGTGAAATTCATAGTCTTTAATTCTGACTAGTGATAAAATCCTTGGGGGCTTTTATGTCTTTTTTTGGCATGCAGTACCTTGAATTCACTTTCTTGACTTTTATAGGTCATAGTGCCTGCCAAGCCTTTCATTCAAAAGTATATGTCTTACAGGATTTGCAGTCCTGCAAAACTCTCATGAAAATTCATAATAGGAACCAAATACCTTAAAATCAAGACACACAAAATTCAAGTCTTTTAACATACTGATAGCAGCTAATGAAAAATCTGACATATAAATCACAGAGTTTAACTACAAAGGGGTCTATTATACCATCTATTCAGATCTCCTACATTGTACATACTATAACTTTTCACCCAGTAATTTTCTGATCTCTGGATGAGCTACTGYTCTTCTTCCAAACAGACAAAATGCATTAGTCTAAGCTTAAGTGGCAGATCCTCTGTCAGAACTCTGTATTATTTCTAGTAGTTAATTATACTAGTTGTCTCATAGATGTTGATTTCAGGCCTGAATTTACCTAGTGGTCTCTGTCAGCCTTTGGATGCCAGTATCCCTTTGCTTTGTGAGATAGCTCTGCACAGTAATGCTGTCATCATTTCATRACTACTAAATCTCTTCTTTGATAAATTAAATTAAATGAAGAGAGATGTCTCATCCCACAAGGATTTATAAAAAAAAAATGGGATTTTTTTTTCTACATTTGTTCTGACCTCCTTTAATAGGGGCCATTGAAGCATTTATTTAATCAGTTTATGTGGCCAGAAATTGGCCTAGTAGCTCTGCACATAACATTCTTTCTCAATGCCAGCAATTACCTCACCCACAACAGAGGAAAGTGCAGACCAGGCCAGTRTGACCTATATTCTAGGTTACTAGGCATATGGACTTATATTTGGCTTAAAATGAGAAAAGCACATCAAGGGGCTCTTAGGAACCAATTTTTACACATGATTATGCCTTTTCTCTCTCTCAGCCAGTTTCATTCATCTGCAAATTTCATTGCAGTTTTATGTTTGCTTCCAGTAAAGTACCTAATTAGCACTGGGCCAAAGAGAGATTCTTCCTGATTGTCATCCAAACTTTATCAACTGAAGATGCCCATATCCTCCACCAGCTGTTGCATGCAAATTAAAGCCTGGATKGGTTGTATTTTCCATGAATTTCTGCATTCAGGTTTAATAGTCAGGCCTCAAGGATAAGATACCATACCAAACATTACGTACAACTTGTACGGCCTACAGTAATAAACCCTGGATATGAAGGCAATAATTTSTCCTTATCAAAACAATCTTCTAAAAATTATTAATCTGGTTATAATGACAGTAAAACTTGCCACTCAAATAATCTGTTTTTTACCTCCCTTTCCCCAAAATAATTTAGCCTCAATTGATGCAAACAGACTTCCTGCTGTCCCCTCTTCCACTGATACTCTGCTTAGCCTTTCACTTCTGCAGTAGGTCCCAAGCTTGATAAAAGGTTTYTGTCAACAACTGGAGTGAGGATSAGTCATCTCTAACCCATGTTATTACTGCACYTTTTGAAGAACTGTGATAYTGATGTTGTCTTCCTTTTAGATATTGAGTCTGCTTTAGGAAATTTTTGGTATTTTTGCAAAAAATGGCCTTAACTTGTTATTTTTCAACTATCCAGTTTTACCCAGTTTTCAGGTTACATTCTTTTAATAATCAGTGAATGATCAATCATTTGTGACCTGCGTTTAAGGCTCTGTGGCCTTTTCTATSATCTTCTGTTTTCAAGGCCTTATAAYCTTATGYTTTGAGTGCCCATTGAAATCTTTTKTTYAGCATCTTCCATGCTTCTCTCAGTTCATACAACTAACATTTTATTAGCTTAGCACAGTACCACATACATGCTTGTCCTGGAGCCATTAATAGTACATCTTACAAAAGCAGCAGTGTGGACAATATGCTCTGATAACTGCTGACTATCAGTATCCATCAGTTGCAGTGATATTACTGGTRCATTTTCCTTTATAATATTATCCACAGCTGGAGTTGAGTCTTCTGGAAGTTAAAAAAAAGCCCCTTAATATGGTTTGAAAAACATTTGTCTACAATAAATCACAAAACCTRGAGTAGCTACTGAACTGAAGTCTGTTGATTAACTTTACATCTATACAACTCAAAAAAGCATTTTGCTCCAGGGAACCTGATCAAGGGAATTCTTTGTTAGAGAGTTTTTTAATAAAGTAATTATAAAACAAGCAATACATCTACTAGTAAACTTTTGAGATACAAGTTAGATCAACATTTGTATTTTATGAATTTCTGAATACCACACAACATGGGTAGGCTTATTAGATTTCAAATATAAGCATTTCAACAAACACTTAATGTCATAAACCTGCAGTTGTTTTTGTTATCAGTTTAGTTCCTTTGATGGAACTAAACTGATAACACACTTTTTCAGTTAGGAAATTGCAGACACTATATTTTGATGACTTAATACCTTAATTCATTCATCTTAAAATTTTTGTTCTTTGCAAWGCAATTACTTCAGACTACCTGACAGAACCTTCTTGACATAATGGTTCATTGCAGGTAATGAAGGAAAATTCCCTCCTACAGATTTGCAATTGCTCTGGCATAATTTCTCCTTGAAAGTGACTGGAGAGAATTAGTGGACTCTTTAAGTCCCTTCTAACTGGGCTAACTGAAGAGATGTGATTGCTTGGTGGACTCTATATCAGGTTTTTTGGAAAGCAAAAACAACCAAAATTGTCCAAGCTGGGTTGTTATTTTGCTGTTGCACTTGTCCTTCTACAGGCTCAAAATGCAAATATGACAGTAACACTAGCAGTCTGAGACTGACTTGTCTGTCACAGGCTGGCTTTATTCTCTSATCACAACATAACTCTTTCATGGCTGAGATAGAAAGATTTCTTATGAGTGTTATACTTTACTGAGCCCCCAAACCGACTCTTGGTAGAGGTCTGCACAGGTCAATGGCCCTTATTCTTTGCCAAAATGCTGCAGTCCTCACAAAGGTCAATGGACAGTGAAAATTACAGGAAATTTTGCCCTGTATGTTAACAATTKAATTTGACATTTTATCTCAGGTAAATACCTTTAAAGACAAATTGTATTTCTATATGTCTAGTTGCAATTTCTGAAAAACACATTGTACTGTGGATGTGTGGTGTGCACTCATTTTAAGTGTGCAACAGCCTTGAGCAGAGAGCATGAAATATTTCTACCAAACACAATTAATCTAAAAAACCTTTTTGTTTGTTTTTCTTACGAATAGTGATCTTTGCTTTGGTAGCTACTGATGAAGAACAAAATTAAATTGTAGTCTCTTTCTCCTAAAAAATTAGCAAAAATTTTAAAGAATCTTTAAATGAGTTCACGAAAGACAAAATTCACAGGAATTCACAAATTGATTCAAATTTGCCTTTCAAATGATTAAGAATCATTTGCAAAGGAAAAGATGGGTTTGACAGGGAGCTGATTAGGATTTACAGCAAGGTTGACTCAATCTTCAAGTCTCTCATAGCTTTATTAGTCAACTTTACTCACACAAAAGCAATTAATGGGRCCAAACCTAGCTGTGAAGAAGAATAAATGTTAACAGAGATAAAGTCACTAAGTTACCTTTATAGTCAGTGGAGAGAAAAAGAGAGTTTTAATGTGTGATTTATATGATCCTTTGGTACTTGGTTGATGTTGAGTAGAATTAGAGCTTGSAAGTGCCTGTTTTTCAATCCTGATTTAAAAGGGACCCTGAAGTCATTGGCTTGCCACAGACAAATACATGTACATGGACAAGTACAGCTGTGTGAATGATCCCTACCACTTGTGTATTTGTGCTTTATTTTTCTGCATATAAATTGAGGATAACTATGTTATTTTTACAGTTATTCCCTTTTTCTAAGCCTCTTTGGACCACATGTTCACAAAATAAGGTCTCTCATTTTCTATACAAATCAGGTTTCAGTGTGGAACAGTTCAACCGCTGCATTGGCATGAATATGTTTAAATTTTTGGTAAATAAACCACTAAATTAGTTTTAACAAATTATTTTCCTGCCCCAAACTGGGGTTTCTTTTTTTTTTCGCTGATAGTAAAATAATTTCTCTTTAGCGGCACAAAAATATGCAAGTGGCCATGATATCTCAGTGTCAMGACATCTTCATAACACTCATCCCATTTTRYCAATTKCATCAGCTAGAACCGCACCTTAAARCAAAAAATAAAATTTTTCMGTCATTCCRTCCTCCTCGAGAATGCAGGTACTGCACTTTGCCATGAGGTGCTGTTGGCACAGTAAAGAAGGTGTTTATAAATTAGCACTKAGAAAAAACACCTGAGTGATTTTGGGYTCTGCATAATTTGCTGAGAATTTTCACCTCTTGATGAATACTTTCAGAAAGCAGAAGGCTGAGGATACCATAGAGTTGGAGAATACTTCAGCTCACCAGTGGCCAGAGAAGTAAATTAGGACATGTAGATYTCTGATTTTCAGTAATGCAGAGAATTTAAATTTTTGTTAGTTTTGTTTTCTTTTAAATTCTTATATTTATCAATTGGTATAATTTGAAAAATAATGGTAAAGGATAGGAAAAGATTAAAGAACACTAAATGCAAATCCCTTCCCATTATCTTGGATGTTCAAGCTAACGGGAACTCCAAAGTTTTTTCCAAAAGGTGGATGAGTATATAAGTACAAAAAATCAAAGAGAAGCTAAGATTTCACCTTGTACAACAACACAGCTGAAAATGAGCTACCAGACTACCATGTGGTGCTAGAAAATCATCTGGCTTGCTGTGAACAAGGGCTTGACATTGCAAAGTTAAAGTGACTCTTCGATGAGGGGGCCTCAGTGCAGCTGTCTGGCTGAAGTGTTGAGCAGGCTGGCTTGGCACGGAAGAGGGAATTGCAGAAGGGTGTCCACCCACCAGAAAACATGAGTAACCACCCTGGTGCTTTGGGATGACTGACTGCACGAGGGAAGTCATATGCCACGCTGAGGTTTTATTTTGCTCTTTCAGGGGCGCTTTCATATAGGAACAAGTTTTCTGGCAGTATCTTTAGAACAAACACCTCTGTAATATTGTCCAGTGAAATATCCRAAATGTCAGATGGGAACTGGGAATGAAGTAGGAGTGGAAAAAATGCCACCTAATTGTAATTAAACAAAATATTTGTTCTAGCATTTCAGGAACAATGTATTTTTCATRTACAACTTTAGATCGAATTATTTTGATAACATTTTAATAATTCAAAATATTTCAACTTTAGAGGTAATTAATTACATATGCCTATATACAGGGTTCCCACACATATTCTGTGGGCCTGGATATCTAAAATTTCCTGCCACAATGTGATGTGGACAGCAGCAAGAGATGTGTCACAGCTACCAACTAAGGATATTRGGTTTCTTAATTAATTATGAAAACTCTGCCACGCCATTCACTGAATCACACTGAAGTAGAACTGAGACATTTTAACTAAAATAGCACCTTTTTCCACTCAAAAAATCCCTCAAAAACCTGAGCTTGTTTTTCCAAGGCAAGATTAAATACATTATTACTTCTCAATTAAGTTTTAACAGTTTAAATTACAGCTATTASTTTTAGTTTTAATTTCTACAAAGTCAAAACTTTATATAAATATTCTAAGGCTGTTTGTGTTAGATTTAGTCAGGAAAAACTTAATATTTTTCAAACTTCTTTACTTTTTCAGAAGGTACTTGGCAAATTTGAGATAAYTTTACGAATAATTCCCTCTTCTCTGCAACAAGCTTGCTTTCTCTATAGATGCAACATGTTTTATTGTCATTCATTCAAAACTTTCAGAGACCTACAAATTAGTACCATGTAAATACCAAAAGTAAATTAAATCACAGTCTTCTTGACAGATTCATCAATATTTATTCTTTAATTCATGTCTCAACTGAAATGTCATCCTAATTATCAGCAAGTAAATAATGAGCTTCTTTTATCAGGCCATTATGTCATGATAGCTGAAGAGTATTTGAAGATTTGCACGTCTCATAACCTTTCTAGTTCTTGCCTCATACTTCACCTGGTCTGCATTGAACTCTTATATATATCTATTTTATCTTCTAAGTATTTTGCTTACAGATTCTAATCTTTAAAGCAAAGCAATCTCTCCTTCCAGTCACAGTCTCCTAGCAACAAAGCTTACTTCCCTTGATTCTGAATGCTGAAGAATTTGTGGATATTTAAGCTTTTTATCTTATTTCAAACAATCTGACTTTTTCTCAAGAAAATTTTGTTTCCTTAAAATGCTGTAAATCAATGCAAGATCACAAATAGGCAATTTTAAACCACGTTTGTTAAACGAAACAACACCTTAACATTTTTATAATCTAATCATGTTCATTGGGCCACACATGTATGTATTAAGCTTTTATATTTTATTTATAATGCTGACAGTATCAGATAGTAATAGGAGAAATTCCCTTCTTATAAGTGCAGGAAGAGTTTTCARTTAGTAGAGTAACAAATATCTCAAACCTGAATTCCCTTCAACACACAGAAAACAACTTTCTTTTTATTCATTGATGGTTCTGCCCTATAGAACACCCTAAAGTAGCAAACCTTTTTCARTAAAATTGTATTCACTACTCAGCATGAGAGATTTGGTTGAAGATTGGCTTCTTTGTTCTGTAAGGCTAAATATTAAAGGCAAAACACAGGAAGCTCACAAACTGCTTCCCTCCTGTCCTGTGGCCCTTGCATACGCTGAGTGCTCTCCAGTTCAGAACATTACTGTGTTCCTTTCTGTTACTGGCCCTTACACTGAGAGACCAGGTCACTAATTCTCACCCATCYATCAGATCAAGTGTTTAAGAGATTTGAATTCTATTTATCTGGTCATCTTAAGGATACCAAAAATCATTATACTAATCTGTAAAATCCCTGTGTTACTGAACAGAAAGTGTATTTAACACATGGCAATCTCCTCTGATAAAAGCAGAAACTTCACAATGTCTCTTTTTATTAAGCATGAGTTTATAAAGAGATGTGGAAAGACTGTGAGTGCCATTCTACCACTATCTTTTCTCCTTTATGTTCCCTCAGTATAATTCTTTCTTTATTATTCAATTGCTTTTYTTTTCTCATTTGGCCAAAATTTGAAGAGGTAGAGATCTCAAAGGTCTTAAGATGCAAAGGGGTGTTGGGAAGAGGAAAGATCCTTCAGATACTAAGCCTTTATAATGTCTAAGATCACAGGAAAGAGAGAGAATCCCAGGTTCCAAGTTGCATTAGTCCCAGCACTTAGATAAATACTAATTACTATTAGAAATCATCAGACAGTGCTCTTGTCTCAGGACATTTTCCAGGCTCCCAAATAATTTTGGCAAGTTCATAGTATTTTAAGAGCTCTTTTTKTCACTACTTTTTGGATTTTGTACCTTTTTGGGCTTTTTTCAGTTACTGAACAACAACTACCATGATGTACTTTGCTCTTTGCCTAGATATTTTCCTGTCTCCCCTCTGGCTCAGATCATAGTCTGCAAATYGTGGCAATCCTCATACCAGTATTGGGCAGGGTGACATTTTATTTTCTACTGAAGTGAGCTTTCAGAAGATACTTGATAATCTGGTAGCCTTCCTACATGGATTGGCTGAAGAAGAATTCMGTATGTTACAGCATGGTTGTCTGAGCCAATTTTCTATCAGCACTTTAATTATTGTTATGACCTTGTCTCTTGTAATGCARTATTTTTGTACTACATTTCTGTGTATGGCCATGGCCTTGGAGTCCTCTGTTGCTCACACAATCCTTGTGATGCCTACCTTGGTCTGTGGAATATTTCTGCAGGAGATTTTTCTGCAGTAGCTTCAGAGAAATGAAAAGCAGTGTACCCTTTCTTATTTGTGCCATCTGAACAGAAGCTGACACAATTTCTGGTTTTCTATTATTTTATGTATATAATACTGGAAAGATTTTTATTTTTCTATTATTTTTTTCAGTTTGTCAATGTTAGAACGAGCTCTGAGGAGCAGGCAGCTTATTACTTGAAAATGTACCTTGAGTCCTGTTTCATTGTAAATTATGATCAGTTCTGTGTTAAACTCTTTAAAGAAAAGATTTTCCATCACACCCTGAGAGGTGCTTGTTGAAATGATGAGGCAATCAATCTGACTGTAAATCCACTGACCCACCACTCATGAAAAGTCCATTGCCTTATTGCTTGAAAAAAGTGTGTTCTTCCTGTGAAGCCACAAGAGTCACCATCCCCTTCTTTTTGCCTTGTCACACTAAAGCATCTGGAACAATTAAAGCAATCTGTGGAAGCTCTTGTCAGGGTTGCTCTCCTGAGGACGCAGGGAAGGGCTTGGCAGTCAGAGTTAGTCCCACAGACCCAGACAGGGACCAGGGCATCCAGTGCATATTCTCCCCCTCCTGTTGGAGCCAATCCACTGTGCAATGTAATATATGGAAATGATGGGTCCAAAACTKCTTCCAACAACTCTGGCAGGTCCAGACTTCACATATGAGTTGTATTCTGCGCTGGACATAGAGCAAACAGGTGGCAGAACACCTCTGTGTTTTGTATACCTTATCTGGCCATTATCTGGATTTCTGGGTAGTATCTAGTGAGCCAGTTCGCAAAACAAGTAGGCATAAAATGCATCTTATAGAAGATTGGAGGATATGATGTTCAGGCAGAAAGCAGTGCCTGATTCAATGGCCTAGGAATAAGTGGTTCAGACAGGAAGGTGAAAAGTTGATACTCATTGCTTAATTTCCTAGGATTTATTTTTTTTTTAATTTTCCCCCAGAGAAAGATTTCTGGAAGTGAACTGAATGCAGTGTCTMTGCATCACCTAGAGCAAACAGCTATAGGGAATTGCTGTGATGGACTATAAWATACTTCAGAATGAAGATATTGAATTTAATGGTTTTAGGTATCTGAAATAAAAGTTTAAGATTGTTAGAAAATGGATTCACTCTTCAAAGTCCCAAATTATGCAGAATTCAAGTAGCATGAATACATAACCCTAATTCTCCTGGCCTGCCCATGGCAGGGGGCTTGTAACTAGATGATTTTTGAGGTCCATTATAACTCAAACTATTGTATGATTTTATGATAACCTCTCTTGCTTTATTAAAATGTCATCTGACCCTGGAAGAAGGTAAAGATCACTCTCAATCCAGAGCCATCATATCCTTGCCTGCAGGGCCTCTTATGTTTGGTGCTCTCAGAGCAAGCCTAAGAACTCTGCTCTGTCCAAAATGTGTCTGCACGCATGCCCATCTGCCAACTGCTCTGTATCTAGGGCACTATAGCTGTTAAGGACATCTTAGATTCAGGTGGCTGCTTTGCTTGARAGCTTCTTTTACCCAGGCCTTTAATATTTTTTTATATGTTTTTGTACATTAACTGGTATGTAAGGATAGGAAAAATAAATACATTCAGTTGCTGCTGTTGGAAATCTCTCTACTTTGAATATCTAAATATTCAKCAGAGCCAAGAGAAAATGAGCATAAAAATAATTATCATTAAGTTTTTGGGACACATGAGGAGGARGAAAATCTGAAATTTTGCCATTGTTTTATTCTTTTAATTTTATAGCACATATTCATTGGATAGTGGCAGACAATATGGCTTGCCTCCCTTTTCTAGGTGAGTTCTCTGATCTACACATTTTAGACTTGTGGTTCATTTTCTCTCTTCCACTCATTTCTGMCACTAAACTTTGCCAAGATGARCAACAGYTTCACTGAAAGGGCCAAAGAATCCTCCCCTCACTTCATTCCTCAAGGTATGGGTAGGATAGGATATCTRAAYKTTTAGGTCTTGTGTGATAAGAGATATGGATTCAAACACTGTTCATACTCTGCTGTAAATGTAGGGGATTGCAGATCCCAATGAATTTTTTTTAAGTTCTCTGTGTATCAGAAATTTCCAAATTACTTTCCATCAGAGGCCATGATCAAGGAACAGAACAATCTGGGACAATTAGGCACAATGCAGGTAGTCAGTCACCTGGAGGAGAGATTCACCCACATTCAATTTCTCCTATGCTGCAGCTCTTCTTCTTGTGTTCAACAGCTTTTTCTCCCCAAGGCGGAGAAAAAACAGCCTCCTGAAGAAAAAAAAACCTATCCACTATTCCTTATATGCCTTTTCTCTCTGAAGTGCAGAAATTGATTTTCCTCCAGTCCAAAGCCTAGAGAATATCTAGCTTCAGCATCACAATCTGATCTTTTRCTGTCCTCTTCTGCCCATGTTTCTATATCCCTTAATTCTACACAGCCCCTGTGTATTTAGGACATTTTCTGTTCTCCYWGAGTTCTAAGTCCCTTGGTGGGGCTGGAATTCTCAGTGGTATAARCCTCTTTTTATAATGTRGTKGGCCAAAATGGCATTTCTGTGATCCTTGATTTCATCTCAACAGGGAGGACAATGAACCCATTGAATTTCACAGCAAAATTTTTATTCAGCCAAGACTCAACTGTTTATTAATRTTAGAGGGGTGAATACAGCATATTTTCCTTTTGTAGCCTTTTATTGATTTCTTTTATAGACCCTACCATTTTCCACATATATGCAGCAGTATAGAAATCATAGTTTTGTGAGCATGCCTTTGGCTAGTAGCTGTGGTTCAGTCATCTTATAACAATTTTACAGCATCATTAAACCTCACTGATAACTCAGAGCTCATTAAATCATAGGCTATCTCACTGATCTAAGAATGTAGCAATAATTTCCTGTAAACCTAAAATATATGAAAGAAATATTTTCCTCYGTTCTATTAAATTTTATTATTGAAAAAATATAATATATTTAATAGACAGAAGTTTTCTATTAAATGTTTTATTATGTCATTAAACCTTAAATGTCTTCCTKCTTTCAAGGAATGTGAACAGATTATGTATTTAGGAGACTTCATAAACAAAGCTTAAAGTTCATTCAATGATTAAGAATCTAAAGAAAAAAGCTTTTTTTTTTTTTTTTTTGCACCCATTTGCAGCTGAAATAATAGGAATAATTTTAAATGTATATAAATGGAAACAAACCTAGCGTGGGCTTCACTGTGTAGGCTAGGATTCTTTCACAGATATTAGTGTCATTCATTATCCAAAGGCCAACACTGAAAAAAGCAGCTCTGGCTGTAAAGAACAGGAAACAGGAACAGCAAAGCACAATTACACCTACMACTGTATAATATAGTCAGAATATAGCCAGGCAATATCCCAACAAAGTTAGCTGCAGAAAGTTAATGGGATGAATTATTTCTCATTTTACAAGAGCCACTTTTGTGTGGCTATAAAATTAATCAGTGCAAAGTTCAGGAGCTTTCAARATGCAGGTCACTATTTTGTTGAGGAGATTAAGTAACTTTCAAAACTGCTTTAAGTAGTTTTCAATTAATTAATCTTCTTTCTGATGGCTGCAGAAAGGGCTGTGAAGAGCAGGATGTAATTGGGGATCAGCACTCAAGGCTTAAGTAAATAAATTCATTGGTAAAAGCAGTCACCTCTGACAAACAAGCTGCCCTTTTCTGAGCTGAGTGGGTACAGGGGTCCCCRGGGCTGGTGGGCAGCACAAGTGTGRGGTCCCCAATTCTRCCTSGGATGGCACCACAAGGGAGGCAGATGRTCATGCTTGGACAGAAACAGACATAATCAAGTTCCTCTAGCTAGATAAAAAGAGAAATGCCTTTTGTTGGTGGTGGTGTTGTTGCTTTTGCAGAGGGTTTGATGGAGATAGGACAGTCTCACTCATTTTTAAAATAAGATTATTCTAGTATATTGTGAAAGACAGGAATGTTAAAAAAGTGCAAGATTAATAGAGGCCAGATGGTCCCAGGATAAGGKATCAACTCAATGACTGATTAGGGAAGACTTGATTTTTTATTCAAATATGAAAATTTTGAAATTTGACTTAGGATAACTAAGTTTCATTTTGAATGAGAGCCTGAGTAGCTGAGATGAAAAGGTTCCGTTAAGATACAAATTTGGGGATCCAGTGAGGGGACTTGTTGGAAATATTATTCCACCTCCCCAGAAAATTACTTTGGTAATTATTTTAYTCAAAATACATGTCTTGCAGGAAGCAAAACCAGTATGATCACTGTAATAGTCAAGCTCCCACACAAAATAAGAGACCACAACATTTCATAACAGCAYACTAGAAAGAGCTAGTGAGATGGCAGGACCTGAATGAGCTTAGGGCAGATAATGAATCAAGCTGGGAGCAGGGGAAGCTGGAGAACTGAACAATAAGTCCAAAATGYAGTGTCTAATGCCTGATAGCTACCAGCTAGGAACATTTATTTTGACAGATTGCATACTCAGATAAAGTGGATAAACTCCAAGGAATAGAATTGGAATTGAGCAAATTAATAGAGCTCCGATTGTTCCTCTATCTGAAAAAAAAACAGAAAAGCCAAGATTGAATATTTTGGGAATTGCCATTCTAAAAGCAGAATAAAATTTGCAGAGATATCAGAAAGACAAACCAGTGAGTTTTCTGAGCAAATTGGCTTTCTTTAATCACTATGCAGTTCCAAAAGGAAAGCAAACAACTTTCAGAGACTATCAAACAGATGTGAAGAATGAAGCTGCAGTGCTGAACAGAGATCTGGTATCTCTCTTTCAGTTAAATTGAAAGCTGAAGAGGACTTTGTATTGTATGGACGATTCTCGGGCAAACAGTAATTAGAAGTTACGTATCTGAATAGAGAGATTGAGGTATTTCATTTGAAAAGACCTGTGAATGATTGCTTTATCTCCTTCATTATCAGAGTGTGTTAGAACTCAGCTGCATATTTCAGATGTATCTACTGGTTCACTGCATACTAAGTACAAGGGGATATAGACTTAAAACACTAAGATTTAACTACTATACTGTGGGGAATGGTGGTAGTTTAAATTCCAGTGATAACCAGAGGACATTCCGACAGACGCTTAGTGTCTGTAATTAGTGTGGGAAGCAGACTCTAAGCAAGAGTCTTTAAAGTTTAAATCTCACAAGGGAAAGATGAAGACTTAATATGAGGGAGAAAAAAATGTAAAAAAGGCAAGATCTTTTGGTTGTTAATTKTAATTCTGTCCTGGCTTCCAGTGTTCCCAATGGGATTTTTGGTACGATAGTTTTCCGGAGGCAGACCTACATTTTTCATTCAGGCCTTGATTTCCCATTGCATGATTGCCTATAGTGAGCTCTTGACAAAGGCATCATGTGGTGCCTGCAAAGTTATGTTCCTATTCTTTTCATGTGCTTCAGTCCTCATGTACAGTATAATGGAGAAGAGAAAGTGGTCATTGTTCTATCTGGATGTAGTTTTAAGAAGACCAAAAACACTTTTACAGGTGCCTCTGATAGCAACCTTTACCTCATCATTAAATAGATATTGTTGATTATGATGAATTTATTACTGCTGACTGAATCTAAAAACCCTTCACAAAAAAGGGACACCGTACAAGATTCAAATTGCTTCCCTGTAATATTTTTTATTTTTATTCTTCAGGGCAAACATCTGATAGGGAAAGATTTTGGTTTCAATTGCATTCACCTCTTTAGTTGGCTGGTATGGGCTTATTGTCAGGAAGCAACTCAGTGTCATKGCTGTGTTCCACCTACCAGATTCCCCAACTTTGCCTGGCTCCGTGCCCTTGTCAGTGTCCTTGCTGTTTTCCTGTTGGATCTAATTTGAAATACCAGACTTTTTTTTTTTTTCTTAACACACTATTCAAGGTTAGATTTTAGACCGTGCTATGCAGATCTGTGATAGCAGATAGTTTTTGATCATGAGTTCTACCTATTAGCCATCTATGTTTGAAAAGATTTGATTTAATTGAATACCATTAGTTTAGTACTTTGTAAGGATGGGAATATGATATTCATTTGCTATACWCTGGAAGAAATAAAATAGATGCTGTTAACCATTTTTGAGCTTTCATTTTCAAATAGCTTATTGTAGATTTTCACCACATTACAGAGCTGTCATTGATGAAGTCCATTGCAGCAGACACTATTTTTTTCTTCTGCTGKTTTAGCAGTACCATTTGAAGGACATTACACACTAACTGAGCTCAGTGTAAAAGACATCACATTTTTTTAACATTGCTGTAATTCTTTACGTTTAAATAGATCTTGGAGTGAAAAACAGCAAAACTATATAAAATAAATTAAAGGTTTGTACAAGAAGGGAAATGAAGACAAGAATGAAAAGTGTGCCAAAGCAAGACCCAGTATTTCACTTTTCATCATTCTGACTCCAAAGATCTTCATTACTGGTATGTGGCTTTGCTGCCCTTCTGAAGTCTRTCCACAGAACCTCTGCCATCTGCCACTAACTTTTTTTCCCTAAGGACCAGATTCCCAGCTGATCCAAAAAGTGCAACCCCAATGATTCCTTTACCTGTGACCTGATTTTGATTCAGACTTTGCCTCAGGGCTGCTTTGTCTACTGTCATCACTCCTGTTGTCAGACCTGACACAGGCTGTTTCTCCCAGAGGCTTGGCAAGGAGTGACCTTGGCATCCTTGCAAAGTTCCATTAGCTTCAAACCAGGTTGCCCTGTAGGACCTGSTTGTAGTTATGGGACATACACTGARAGCTCTTCAAGAAAAATATTTAATCTCATTATGCTCTGAAATTTCATCTAGAAAAGCCTCAAGGTGAAATGGGGGTACAGTCACACAGCAGTGCTCATTGATTGATTGTTTCACACTTCAGTAATATTACTCTTTTTCATGATTGCCACTTCCAGAAAAATGTGTATTATCCTAATCTTTAAAGAATGTTCAAGACAGTGGCATAAAATTAACTACATCTTTAAATGCTCTTCTGCTCTTTCAAGAAAGGTGTTTTCTCAGCAGAAATCCACCCTTTAATGACATTAGTTCACTGTAAACTGATAGACCTATGGTTATTTCAATTTCTTAGAAAATTACAGGTTTTCCTGTGAAATTTGCATCAATGGATGCATATCCTAATATATGGKTTTTGATACTGGTTTGCAAATACTGCTCTCTATAAAAAGCATCTTCAAATATCTGTAAAGAGGAACTAAAGTRATTCTGAAATTTTTTTGTTTCATTACTTTTTCATGCTCTCCCTCTACCTTCAGTTCTCTTCCCATCCTGCTCTRAATTCTCCAAGATGGAGTAGGAAATAATGCCCCTTCCATAGGTCTCCTATTTGTTGGTTTCTGACTCAGATTATGAAGGTCTTCCCTTCCTCCTTGGAGGAGGAGAAAGGGATACAACAGATGGTTCTTTCTCTTTTTGACTACTTATTTGGTGAGGTCTGCATTTTCTTTTTGGAACTCCTTTCTGATGAGTTAGAAAAAAAATCCCTTATCTCTGCAGTATGTTTTACTTTCTGAAGTAGGTTTTCTCTGACAACCCCAGCTGTAGCACTCATACCACTTTTCTCCTTACTCAGTTTTTAAAAGAGAGAATATTTTTTTTTTGTGAAGTCAGCTTGGCAGCATTGCTTATTTGCTCTTTCTTCATTTGCTGGCCATTTCTCATTACCTGCCTCTTTCTACACTATGGTGAAGGCATRCACAGCACCCTATTTTAGTCAAGACACTGCATAACTAATAAAAAAATTACATCACTAGGCTGGAAAAATTCTAATACTATCTTTCATTAACAAGAAAATGAGACAAGTCATGGGATTCATGAATAAAAACCAAGATGCAGTATAAAAAAATTAACAATGCAGAATCATTACTTTTAGTCCCTCAACCTCATAAACAGGAGGCATTTTCTTARTTCTGTTTGCAAAAAGCCTGAGCATATAGCAAAAATAGTAATTTTCATCCCTTTTTTCTGTGTTTCAATACCCATTGATTTTGCATCTGTATGGTACCAGATAACTCAAAATACAAATTTTATCCAGACTGAGGGCAGGGAAAGGCAGGAAGGAAGGCTTGCTGGCATTTCTTCAAATAAGCACTGAAGCATACAATACAGTGTTTAAACCCTTTTATTTTCAGACATGTAGGAAAAGAGATAACGTAATGAAACTTATTCCAGGAGAAAGACTGAGACTTCAAAGTCAGCACAGCAGCATCTTTTGAGCAAAACTGGCCATACAGAATGAGTTTAAATTGGTTTCTTACTTTACTTCATAGGGTTTTCTTTTGATCTCATACCACAAGACCTAAAGACAGATTTATTCTATGATCACACTGSAGCATAAATCCATTGACTTGTAAAGAGTTTGAGGGGATGCTCCCCATTCCGAGTAAATCCTAATCTCTTGAGAATAACATAAAGAATTAATTTCCTGGATTTTATTTTCAGGGGAGAACTCTTGCAAATTATTCCAGAAAGATTGCCTTCTGGGTGTGCTAAGATATTCCTCATGCTAACCAYTTAGTATATTTTTCCTTCAGTATACCTTGCTTCCTTTTAGCCCCAACAAGTTCCAACTGAATCTTCATCTTATTTTTTTTATTTGATTTTACTCAATGAAAAGATTATTGAAGATAAAATTTTTTTGAAGATAAATTTCTATAAAGTTTTGAAAGCAACCAGCTTTCCAGCAGAAGAATAGTAAACTGTGAAAGAGTTGCAGCAATGTTTTCACTAAAGAGTGTTTTTTTCCTCTGACTGTCAAAAAGAAAGGTTACAAAGGCAGCCTTTTCTTAGACACACAGATTTTGGTGATGTTAGCTGAAGAAAGGGTTATACCTTTACAGGAAGACTCTCTGATCACTGCTGAAGACCCAGGGAGAGGTCAGAAACAAAAATAAACATTTTTACAGCAATCTTTTTTTTCCAGAAACCCAGATTTTTTTYTCTCTCTCTCTGAAGATGAACAACTGCATTTTAAAGTCTCAGAAGCTGTCGCAGGAGCTGTCATTCCAGTAATTTCTAACAATAGCTCCATTTACTAGGTAATAATGCAGTTTAAGCTCAATATCAAAAGCAGGGGCCAAAAGAAGATCCTGCTGTTGTAAATTGTCATGGGAACATTCAGTGGTGTTTTCAGAGAAAGTCTAAGAGGCACATTTTTAGACTTAGTGGAATTCTGCAGATGACAAACCCAAAGGAGTCTGTCAGGGAAAAAAAGACAACTGCAGTCCAAGACAATAAGTTTGTAAGGAGATTTCAGACTTTAGGTGAATTAATAAATGTATAGTTTGATTTAGAGTTTTTAGCAGCTTTCATTTTACTTTTTAAAAAAGACATTATTGGTATAATATTCCAATGGCTTAGTGAGAAAAAGGAAAATATCCTGGAYCAATTATAACAAAAAAGAAAAAAACCCCAAACATTTTAATTTCAGCTGATTTAAAAGTTTATTGCGCTATTTGGGAAAGTATCTCAGAAAAAGCTGATTGAGAGAAGTGCCCTTGAACTCTTATTGTTGTAAACATCTTCCTGTTCTTCAGTTTGGTCTTTCAGGTACAAGAGATCATCTTTCTTGCAGAGGTGATCTTCAGGGACTGTTTTTCAGCYTGTTTTTATTTCTCACCTAAGAATAGCCAGACACTGCTTAAGCASTAAAGGGCCATCAGCTGGACACTACATACTTTTGACATTACTTTGTGTATAAAGTGCAGAAATTGCATTCCTTATAAATGCCACAAAGTTTTTGGTAAAGTGAAGCTAGGTTCTTACCTGCAGTAGTAATTAATAAAGTTCTAGAAGTTTGCACCAGAGATTACTTCTCTTTTGAAAGCTGTTTTAATTGGTAAGACATTGCCATCCATTCCAACCAGATCTCCTGTCTTCTTTTTTATCCCTTTGTTCAGCTTTTTTACTTCTACCATCTTTCCTTTAAAATACCTGTATTTCTGATTGTAGTTTTTCTTACTTATCTGTCATCTTGCTTGTTTTAGATTGAATGCCATATCTTCATTCCAGAAAAGTTCCTGCCTGAAACAACTAAACACACAAAAGGAGGAGGGAATTCATTATGGGAACTTGGAATACTTCCATTATATTCAGAATAAGGATTCCCACCTCATCTGTTAAAACATAATTACCTCATCACAGACAGTATGCCTCATTTTTGTCTAGCTTGTTATCTATGCCTTTTAAAATTTTATTAAAATGTCCCTGGGTAGGTTATTTTTATTATYTTGCACTTTCTTTTTGCTTTATTTATTCAAACATCTCTGAGCATGTTATTTTTATTACCTTGCAGATTCTTTTTGCTTTATTTACTATGAATTCTAAATTTTCATTTCAAGCACTAAGGTGCATCACAGTACAGAAGCATGCCTTGTTATAGGCATGTACAAGTTTATCGACAGCAGCCAGTTCAGGATCAGTGTTGTTCTCATCTTGCTTTGGCAGGCAAGTGCCTTTTATTGTATTTATGATATTATAAAAAATAGTATTTTGTCAGCTCATTATGAAACCCACTCAATAGCTTAGAGACAAGAAAGGAGCTCAACCAAAATGTTCCTCAACACTCTAAGCCTCTGCCCCCAGCCTTTGTGGGGTACTTATTTGCTCTGATCAATTTGTGTGGCCTCACAACAGTGAGGTCAGCAACCTCTAAGGTGAGGGATTTCTGGAAMTACCAAGGAGCTTCAGAAACTTGAGGGAAAAAATAAACAAAACAGAATCTGAGATAGTGTTGTTCACATAAAAATATGTGACAGTCATTTGATATCTGGTATTTTTTTTTCTTTTGTCACTTCAGACTGCATGGTGCACATAAATGCAGTGAAGTACTTCTCCATGAGCGAGCCTTCCCCAAGTACTTTGCAGTTGTGCAATGTCCTCTCCTCAGAAGGTCAGCTTCAGCTCCCATTCCTAGGGGAGTTATTCTTGTCACATGAATGCTTACGCTTTGCTAACTTTTGTACAGACTGTTGAAAGGCAATTGCAGGCAGTGCAAAACAAARCCCTGATTAACATAGTTGTTATGATTTGAGCCAAGAAGGCCTGCTGGAAATTTTCCCCTTTCATTTTGTTCACTTTTGGACTGTGTTCTCTGGAAAAACATTCACCATTTCCAGTGAGTTTAGATGATACCTATATTTAACACTTCTGTCAAAGTGCTATATTGAGATCCCGAATCATTTTAATTGTTTACGTAAGACAAATCWTTGGACCCTAGCTGCAAGATAATAGGTCCTTTAAACAAAATAAAGAAATGCCCTCTAATTTTACTAAATAAAAACTCTGTAAAGTAGTCCTAATTAACTAGCTCGAAGTGTCTTGTGACYAATCATTCCATGCACAACCACATCTGTAATATGCTTCATAAAAAATTATGAGGTTCAAAAGAAACTGATGAAAATTTTAAAAAGCCAATTCTTTTATAAGAATTTTTCCTAAGAAAATGCCATTTATCTCCTTTCCAGAAATAGATACTAGGCCCAGTCATCAGTAAGGGTATCAATCCAGTTCACTTGACACTTCCTWAATTTTGAATGTGATGAAAAGAGAATATAGCAGAGTATCAAGARAAATTGATTTCTCTCATGAGAACAGGCTTGAAGTATTATAAAACGATCTCAGCATAAATGCATTACTGCTATCATGTAGAACACTGGACTAACACATTAGATCTAAATAGACTGGGTTAGCAGAGTGCTTCCACACTCTTCTCTGGATTATCAAGGAGTGGTCTTTGGAGGTCTTGAACTGTACCATCTTGGATGAAAGTAAACTGGAARAGGAGCTCCAGGAGAACTGGCGCACTCTATCAACCAATGGTCGCTCAGTCCAGCAGGTCAAAACAGAATTAACCTGAAGAAAGAGAAAACAACAAAAAACCCAAACCAAAAAACCAAAAAATCAAACCAAAACATAAAATGCAAACAAAAAAAAAAGTGCATTATTCAGGTAAACACTATGCTTGAGCATCAACAAAAAAGGTTTGGTTTTTTGTGGGGGTTTTTTTGGCTTTGACCTGGTAAAATTTAGTTCTTATAGTATGAAATAAATGCAGAAAAATAATCAGAAAAGATGTTTATAACTGGATATATACTTGTTCACAGATAGTCAACAGTTGAAACATGTTCTACCCCTCAGGAATAAAGAAGAAAATCACCCTCAATATTTTATACCCCAGACAGCTTTTATTTTCAACTTTTGAACTCCTTTTTCATTGCTACCTCTGAGGAAAACCTTGCCTCATAGCAATGTAAGGTAAAAAGGGAATGGCAGCTTGAAATAGAGGATTGCCACTTTTCATCATAAGTCTGCCAAGTTGACAGCCAGAAAATATTACCTGCTGGAAAATTGTCCTTGGGGAGGAGTTTTGGTCTCCTTCGCCATGGTCACATGTGCAAGCATTACACTAGAATGCATTTATTTATTTTGATTCTTTAATGTGTTGTATTTGAGTTCAAGGGATATCCATGGACTCTGTATACATCTTAAGAAATTTTATTTGTCTCTTGTGTCCTCCAGCCATTTTTATGAGTGAGCTGCTCATGTCGCAGACTTTCTTACAAAGCATGAAATTTTCCAGATGAAACCTCAAGCGAACTGTTCCCATTATGGTTCAGTAAATGCCTCCCAGATTCCTCCGCACAGAAGAGACCTCATTTCCTCCTTTGGAGTTTGTTGCATAGTCTGTTTGCAATCGTTTTTTCCTTTCCCTACCTTTCAAATCTTATTCTGCAGGTATAATTATTAAGCCAAATAACTTCCTTTACAATAAAGAACAACTTGAGAAAAATTTTTGTGTTTTCAAGGGGATCTAGAGAAAAATTGTGTCTTCACCCTACCAAGAGGAAAATTCTGAAAGCATGTATAATACAGCAAAAAAAAAAAAAATAAAAACAGCCAAATACAAAACCAAACAAAAATAAACCAAAACAGGCAAACAAGTCAGAAAGTAAGCAACATTTTGTCAGGAGGCTGATATAATTAGGTTCCTCGGAGGAACACGTGCCTGAGTAATTGTCTGAGTAAGGGAACAGTCTCTCTCACACAGTCAACGKTTTCAGATTCCACAGTGACCTGACTCACATGCAGTTTTGGGCCTGGCAAATAAAACTCAAACTTTTATGTTCTAAGGCTTTACAAAGAAAAACCATTTCTCTATTATTTTTTTCTTCTTGCAAAACTTATACCTTAATAAACTTCATAACTCAAGAGGAATTGTTGTCCCTTTTTTAYAAAAAAATAACTTTGGTGGTTAAACTTTGGTGATAAAAATTAAAYATTGGTGATAAATTCTGGTGGATAYTAGCCATATGCAATATAAATTTCTCCCACATCACTGTTCTTAATCTCAGCAAAGACAAAACCCTCAAAACAGAGCTTGCTGTTGTGTCATGGAAGATATCTAGCAAGTATTACAGAGAACTGCATGCAGTATACATTTTGAGGAAGCACATTCAAAAAAGAAAAAGAAAGGCTGATTTTTTCTCTTAGTTTCATTTGAATCATCAAACTCTAAATTGGAGCACTTAAATGGAAGTCAAGGAACTTGGAGTGTGATGGAGGAAGCAGTAATCAGTTTGAAAAGATGTTGAATCTCTGATGAGCGTTGAATATGTCAGATTAAGTTATGTCCTAGAAAGGGAGGTTCCCTGAACAACTGCTAGTCACTTTAAATTATTCTGCATTTCAAACAGGAAATCATCCAATTAGACTAACAGCTGCAGAGATTGGAATAAGCCTTGCATATTAGAAAATTAAAGAAAATGCAACTGAGTACTATGGAAAGGAGCTAAGGTAAGTAATTTTCCCTCTTCTTTTCTGTAGTAAAACTTAATTTCAAGGACTTTTAGGGTAAGGAAATGACTGCAAATTTATTACATGTGATTAAAACAGGAAAAAACATTTACCATTAATTATACCAGATAATTTTTTTTCAAATGCATGTTCTCTTTGTCCTGAAATAGCCACTGTTTCTTTCAAGGTGGGTGGAGACTTCTGTATTTCTTCTTGTCCCGGGTCCATTCCACTATTATCACTATTATTTCAAAATGTTTTAAAGACCATAAACAACAGCATTATATTGAAATTTTGCTTTGGTTAAGAGTCATCTCCATTTGAATCTTTGTTTCCAAAGAGTCTGAGATTGCAAACGACAAACTGTATGCAAAAAAAGGAAAATACAGGTGAAGTCAGTAACACAGTAACACAGAAGCTGGAGCACAGAACAGTTCCACAGAAGATGGAAATGAAATKCTATATAGTGAAAAAAGTCAACTTCAATAACAGACAGAATTCTGATGCCAGGGAAAATAAAATGATGAAAGTAATATTGAAAATACTGCATACTATTAAAACATCTTGAGCATTCTACTGTATCTGAGAAAATATATAAAACCAGTATTATTTTACCTTGACAACTAAATGTAGTTTCAGGATCAGAAGATGTAAGCCAGCCAGTATGTCAAAATTATCTTTAACTTTTAATAACTGGACTAATATTAGACATCATTCTAAAAAAGCAAAATGAATATAGTCATGAAGTGTCAGCCACAATTCATACATTTGTTTTGTTCGATTTTTCTCTGTGAAGAATTGTGTTTTAAGCCAAWAGAAAAAATTGAAAAAATTCACATTGTAAATTTTTTTATTTCCATAAAATTCTTCTTTTACGATGATCCTCTCAGATACTTACAGTTACCCTACTGCAGCTTTTGGCAATGTACATCCCATAAGTGTCCTTCCAGAGACACAACTCATTTCTAAAGAGGTTGTTTCTGCAGGAATCTCAGGTTAGCTGAGGAAAAGGATTTTTTCAAACTGGCCATGCACTGAATGTCAGGGCACATTCCCATGCTACATAGACAATTCCTCCCACAGGATTTCTGCCAAAGTRTTTTGCCTGGGGTCTCTGTCCCTTTGGCACATATGCAATGTCTTCTAACTTACCACAAGAGTTCACTGAAATCACAACTAAATCTCTAGCAGGCAGAAATACAGCCTTTAAGTGCTGTATTCCTCTCAGCCTATTTAAAAATGCTTCATTCCCCTGATGCCTGTTAAATGAGCCTCAAACTGTAATTAGGAAAAAGTCTAATAATTTTCCTTTATATGTAATTTCAGATTGCTTTCTTCTGAAGATCTTTAACTAGTGTTAAAGCTTTGAAAGTCCTGATAGGATCAAAGACAAATTCGCCAGGAAAAATGTATTGACGAAAGCAACTAATTTCTTATACATTCACCTCACATCAAGATTTCACCAGCTCTGGAAAAATTAGATCTGAMTTGCCTCTGAAAAGATTGTTTTTAGTTAAAATGTATGATTTCAGTAAGGAAGTGGAATTAAAGAAAATCCAGGAGACACTCTCCTGCTTGCAGATAGGCAGAGGATTCAAAGATAAAACTGCCCATAAGAAATTAATTTTCTGGTCTTGACAGTGCAATCAGTTAGGAAAAAAAAACCTTTAAGTCATAAATGTTTTCAAAAAGTWTCACTTAACTTTAAAACTGGATTAAAGAGTATGTTTAAATTGTTGGTGGAATAAAAGTTTCAAATGAAAAAAAAATGTTTGAGCAGAAAGCCCATTGCTTTTAGGTTACACAGAAGATCTTTGTTCTTAGGAAAATTAAAATTTGCATTAAAATTAGGTTTTATACTAGGTTTGATATTCACCACTGTAATGCAGCAATTATCTAATGTATTGGGACSAAAGAATAGCACAGAATGCATCAGATGGGCAAATGCATGGAAAYCACTCTGACTGCTGATGAAATGCAAAAGTATGTGGGGAAAAACTTCTATGACTTTTATACTACAAAACCCTGTGGCCAAATGTTCCAGTCCAAAACATTGGAAAGTGTCAGTGGGATACAGCTGCCAAAGCACAACATTCAGTACACACAAGTCCTTGCACCTTGCACAAGTCCAGTGTTTGGCCTTGATTGGCACTGATGTCTAACACTGGCAGAGCCCAAAGCTGTCCAGCTGCCTGCAACACTGCTGCTTTCAACCAGGAATAAAAAAAACAAAACAAAAACAGGTTTTCAATCACACCCATAGAGTTGAATTTAGCCACGAGATCTGCAAAAAACTGTACTTACCTTGTTTTAGGCCAGTATTCAGTGTATCCTGCCATGGGAAAATCCAGTAAAGGAGTCCTGGCACATCACTTTTCACCTCCTCTCAAAGGCTGTTTCCTGTATTGCTTAATAAGCATCACTTAATTTTACTGTAGCACATTTAACGTATGAAAGCACATTTAATGTATGGTAAAATCATGATACAAGACCCATTGAAAATCAGCTGGGAATTTTTTTTTTTTTTAAGCTTCTCAGTTACCTGAAGGAGTCTTTTTCCTCTGATCACTATTGATTTGAACCAGTAGCGATAGTTTGTATGTTCAGTGTGTCCCTGTATGGGAGCTTTTTGCTGTCTACTCATAAATTTTAAAACTGCTTCATAGATTCTTCCATCTAAGCAGCTCTTCTTAACCTGATTCTTTTAAGCAAATGAAGAGCAACTGCACCTGTCTAATCTAACCTCATATATCAGCAGCAAAGACTTCCAAAGATGATCTCCCATCTCCTGTTTACTCACTGAATTTGAAAACAGTACTGATTGTTGTGCTGCTTCAGAAATTGAGCATCTGACTTTTAATAAGATGTTAATGTAATGAATGTTACTTCCCATGTAGTTTGAGAAATAAGTATTCCAAAACAGCTTCACTTTACTTTTATGTGACTATAGTTTTTCTGTCAGATGCACAAGTGATGATGCAATAGGATTCTATAATGCATTCTACATCACACCTTAGGGTTAAGAAACTTGAGCAACACAAAATTAGTGTGCTGCATACCCTATGATTTAAAAACTAGTTAAACAGCACTTAAAAATAATAGATCTGTATGTCAAAATTATTTCTAGCTTTTAATAACTCATTGATTAGGTGATTAGTGGAGAATCTAGGAAGGAAAAAAAGTAATCAGATTATAATTTAAAGCTTTTGTCAGCTACTTTTGAAGAAATAAAATCATTGACAGTTTAAAAAAGGGAGTTTTGCCATCCACAGATAGCATTAAAGAGGAGTGTTTGGATAGGAAAAAGTCAGACATAATCAAAAAATTGATCAACTTAATGTGCACCTATACACGTGTGGATTGAGTTTCAATGTGGCCAAAGACTGGAATATCTCTCATAGCAGCACACAAAAGACTTTCATGGGAAAGCAGTGACACTTGAAAAGACTTAAAATACTGGTGGATGATGTTCTGAAAGATCTGTGTCCACTCTGGCACCACAGCCTAAACAGTTAATGTGATCCCTGCATGTATTAATTCTGCTGTTACTGGTGGCCAAGGGAATGGCATTTCTCATAAGGTGGTGAACTGGAGGACTCAGAGAAGTGCAACAATGCTTACTAAGTGTTGAACAAAGCCTTAGAAGGAAAAACATGAGGAGTTCAGTCCAACAAGAAGAACACAAATGGCTAATTAGATCATATTCTACAGGAAAGAGGYATAACAGTGGTCTTGACACTSTAGCAGAAGCTGRAAGTGTGAAAGCTGAAGATGGAAAAAATTAGACTGGAGTTGGAGGATATTATGAGTGAACAATTGAGTGTTTTGATTGGAATATATGTACAGATGTTCATTCTCTGCAAGTAATTGTAAATAATACACAAGACTTTAGACAGCTGTGTATTTTAAGGAGCTGGTAACTCTTCTTAAGTAGTTCCCAATAATTATTCACTTTTTCTCTTTAGTTTCTATTTACCAGTTGACTAARCCTATAATTATCTGTATGCCTGTGAAACTAGCTCCTGGTATGCACCAGAGAATGTGTTATTGGTTTCCACAGAAGCATAATCAGATCATGTAGGCTCACAATAATCATCATTATTTTTAGGCTTKAATCAGTTCTTCAGTACCTTTAAAACCACACCCCCCCCCAATAAAAAAAACCAGAAGACTACTATAGAATTTACTTATTACGTGTAATGTTATATTTTAAAGTTAAAAAAAACCTGTCATTAATTATTTAGAAAAATTATTGTGCTGCTAATATTAAAAGAGAAAATAACTCCAGTATGTTTTCATTCCCAGATCCTATGTAGYTTTAATTTAAATCATAGTTTCTAAACCTTCTTGACCATTTATCTCATTCTCTGTGTTMTTCTTTGGCTTTCTTTAGTGGACATCTGACTAATTCATCTTCCCTTTTAAAAGTTAGAAGACTACTCTCAAGGCCATAAAGACCATTTACTTGTCCTGGATTCAGAAAAAAAGGTAACAATGCATTGAAGTTCTGAAATGTTTCACCCTTATTAAATGGATTTAAACTTAGTGATTTTAACACTCGAGGGAAATCTTCCCATCAGATTCCAAAAATATTAGCCAAATTTTCATGCATAAAGCAGCATTTCTAGCCTTTATCAATGATTCTGAAGTCAGTATACAAGCAAATAAGATTTTTTTTCTCCAAGATTTTATTGCTGCATATATTATTGTACTGACATGTTCATTTTCTGCTGAATCAATGATCTTCATCTACTTTTTCTKTATATGAACATATTTAAATAAAAACTAGATGAGAAAATTAGTAAGATAGAACCAATATAATTTATTTTTACATTGTCATTTGTTTACATGTATTTGTCTACTTTGTTCATTATTTTCCTCTGTTGTCAGCACTTTAGAGAAATGAAAACTTTTGAGTGTATTATATGTTTAACTGTATTACAGCATTTCTTGGTGAGATAATATTTACACATACTTGTGCTTGAGATACATTCAGTGGAACATCATGCCATTATTAAACATTTTTGTTTATTTCTTAAATAATTTAGAAAAAATCTAATTATTTAATGTGAAGTTATATTTTTATCATCAGTTCTCACATTCTCAACCAGAACTGACAAAATCCTGAAATTAAATGTTAAAATCAAAAGCTGAAAAATGCTATTTTAAAAGATCAAGAGCAAATTGTGAGCTTTTCAAAACAATCTTTATTAAAAAGTCATTTTAAGAAATAGTGACATTTCAATGACCTCAAMAGTGCAGTTTTTCATGAACTAACTATTCATTTCATTATTCATCTTTGTTTCCTGAGCCTATCCAGATAGATTGCTCATTCCTCTTGCATGGAAAAGAAATGACTTATTCATTTTTCCTGGCTGATGTTGCAATACATCTTTCCCTAAAAAAGGTTGTAGGACTGACAGGAGCAAAAAGGGAAAGATTAACTGTTGTGAGGCTATACATTAATGCCTGGGRTACATGAGAAGAAGAATTAATGTTTCCCTCTTCCCTGTGGGTCTGAAAGTGGTTACTATTAAACAAGGTTGCTCATAACAGTAATAATTTTTCCCCATGTTATAAATTATTTCTGTTTTGAAGAGGAACACACAAAGACATAGAACCTTGCTGTTTCACAAGACATGGTCTTGAATAGGGCATATTTTCACTGGGTCAACTCAGATAAACTGCTGAAACTAGAATACTATCCCACAGAAGAGGTATTCCCTTTTCCCCCCCCTCAACTTAGTAGTCATTGGTGTTCCTTTACACAGTTAACAAGGATGTGAATTAMGTGGCTCTATTTCTGACTGAATATTGTGGGTTTTATCCAGGTATAGTCTGCAGACCTTAATGTCACTTGGTCATTTGGATAACTGCCATCTTAAAGAAATTATTACTTTGTGGATACCAAGAATATGATCCAGTAAATGCACACAAATCTGGTTTGCACACAGACTAGTTTGAAGGAACTCTCTAGTGGACCAGCACACGTGATAAAGCGGTTGATCAGTAAAAGAGAGAAGGGAAACTGCTCATGGGAAAAGGAATCATTTCACAGACAAAAAGTGTGATAAACAACAAAAATAACTATAGAGACAAAAATARTAATAATTATTTTTAGAGTCTCATACTTCAAATACTGTAATTAAAGCTAAAATTAATAAAATTAGCATTAAAATTAACAATAAAATTAACATTAAAATTAAAATTGGTGARGAAAATCTACTATTATATATATTATTATCATATTCCCTATCAGAAATCCCAATGYAAAATATCTGCTGCAATACAGAATAATGTGGAAGAGACAGGGGTTGACCTTGGCTGACTGCTGAGTGCAYACCAGCCTTCTCAATCAYTTCTTTTCCTCAACAGGACAGAGGGAGAAAATACATGCAAAAGTTCATGGRGACAACATAAGTATAGGGAGATCACTCAGCAATTACAGTCACAGACAAAACATACTTGAATTAGGAATGTTAATTAAATTTATTGCCAGTCAATTAGAGTAAGATAATGGGAAGAATAGAACAAATTTTGAAACACCTTTCCCCCACACTCCCATCTTCCCAAGCTCAACTTCCTTTATTCCTGACTGTTCTACTTCTTACCATAAACTGTGCAAGGAGATAGGGCATGGGGCTCATAGCCAGTTCACAACATTTTGTCTCTGCTGCTGCTTCCACCTCACACTCTTCCCCTGCTCCAGCACAGGATSCTTCCCACATGAGAGTCCTCCACTAATTTCTCCAGGGTGATTCCTTCCCACAGGCTGCAGTTCTTCACAAACTGCTTCAGCATGGGGACTCCCAKGCGGTGCAATCCCTCAGGAAAATCTTCACTAGCATGGGTCCCCATTGTGGGATCCTAGAACCTGCCGGAAATCCTGCTCCAGAATGCACTCCTCTCTGCTTGGGTCCACCTGTCCTGCTCCAGTCTGCTCCAGCATGGGCTTACAGAGTCACAGCTTTCTGCAGGGTACATCCACCTGCTCCRGTGTGGAGTCCTCCAGAGACTGTAGGTGGATCTGTGCTCCYTCATGGGCTGCAGGGGCACAGCTGCCTCTCCATGCTCTGYGCCAMGGGCTGCAGGAGAATCTCTGCTCCAGYGCCTGGAGCACCTCCTCCCCCTCCTTCAGCACTGACATTGGTGTCTGCAGGGTTGTTTCTCTCACACATTCTGACTGCTCTCTCCCACCTGCTGTTGTGGAGTATTTTTTTGCCTTTTTAAAATCTGTTATCCCAGTGTTGCTCCCACCATYGCYGATGGGCTCAGCCTTGGCCAGTGGCAGGTCTRTCTTGGAGCCAGSTGGCCTTGGCTCTGTTGGACACAGGAGCAGCTCCTCACAGAAGGAACCTCTACTGATGCCCTGCTACCAGAACCTGTCCACACAAACCCAATACTACTATGCAGACAGTTACTGTTACATTTAAATATGTACATTTAAATACTCTAATTTTCAACTGATTCACGTATTTTATGTCCACAGCCCAGGACATAGTGGGTAATACAAGGCTGTCTAAAGCATTTCTCAAATGTTATTGAAGGTGAAGTGTAAAATTTCATCTACAGGGCAAAAAGACATTCATTTCATATCTCRCTATAAGATGTTAGTGAAAGATATAATTCCCATAGGTCTGTGGCTGTGAGAAGGGTTAACACAGGAGCAAATCAAGCATGTGGGAAGAATCACAAGTAGTGTGAGTCAATGCCTGTGTGATACTGTCTGATCATCTGGACCACACAGTTCATCAGGAGTTCTGAGGGCACAAGGATATATAAAAAAAGCTTTCCACTAGATAAGTCTTTATTAGCTACTCTGAGGCCTTCATTTCATTACCAATAAGCAAATCATTTGCYTTCCAAAAAAGCACTTCAACTGATCAAATACGTATTCTGATTATGAATGAGTTGCATGCAGATATATTTGCAGATATATCTACAAGCATGCAGATATAATAGCTTAGTGGCACTTGGGTAATATTGAATATAAATGATTATTTACATAATTATAGCATCCATGATTGCACTCCCTCATTGCTGAAGAGAACTTTGGGGATTTTCTTAATAACACATAATTCATTTTCTTTTGGCACTGAAAGGCTGTGTATTCAAGTAGCATGTTGTCAGTATTGTAGATGCTATGCAGTTAAAGCTGYGGGGAAAAAAACACATTTTGGTTGACAAAAACAAACTTTCCCTGTCATTTTCTCCTTTAAGATGGAGGGAGACTTGTAATTTAAAAAGTCATCAGACTCTACTTGATGGAATCATATGATTGAAAAATCTTCATTTACTCATTCTCATACTGAAGCTGAAACATTCAACTAATTTTAAATTAACTAAGATTTTTCACAGTTCTGCTTTTTTCTTTTTGTACTCCTTTACTCTTTCTTCTTTAGCTAATGTTTTGCATAATAATATTACATCAACACACTGAAAGTAAACAATACAACTAGTACTATTAGTATTCAAGGTATCTTCAGACTGGATGCCTTTGTACTCAGCTGAATTTTCTTCAAAGGATTTAAAAGCTGCAAGGAAAATATGTTCTTTGCCTTTCACAGAGATGGGATAWATTATTACAGAGATTTAGATCCAGAGAGAAGGCTTTAGCTCAGCAAATGGGATGAGCATAAAATGTAGGACCTTAAATCCAAGATAGTAATTCTTAAAATATCTCTACTTTGAATGCAGCTTTGTGACAATGATGTCTGCCCTCTGTCCAGCTTCTAGCTCAGGAGCTTATGGTGCCTCCTCTGTGTGTTCCTCTGGTTAGCAACAATTACAGTRGAAATATATAGCAGAAATATTACAAATGTTAGCTGGGGCAAAAAGCCCCACWACTGAGAGCACCGAGAGCATGACCAAGAAGCTGTTATCTGCCCTCTCATAGACCAGCAGCACATCTACTGGGCCATAGAACCTTCCTCCCAGTTCCTCTTTTTCATACTCTGATTGYGTGCTCCTGTCCCCACAACAGCACAGGGGCACATGATGCCATCCCATATGGTGCTCCATGGCCTGGTGCCACCATACTCTGTTGGTGTTGGGAATTAAAATCAAAGTATTCCTGCTTTGSTTTTTGTGTCAGATTTTAAAAGATTATGTATTGACACTAGCATCATCAAGAAAGCTTTAAYGACATGGGATCATGGCCCAAACAGAGACATCTGAACTTCAACTTAWGGGGGGATTCTGGACAAACAGAATAGCCTCTTCACTGGTTTTGCATGGTGAAGCATATTCAAGCTGAAGAAATACAGACTTGGATACCTTTACTCATTGTTGCAAATGTATTATACTAGGAAGCCACATATTTTGCTAGATCTTTTCCAAAAAACATGATTGCGGAGTAAAAATTTAACTTAAAAATTAACTTAAAAAAAAAAAAAGGTGATTATACTTTCCCCAAAGGCTATAAATCTTTTCTCATAGTATGCATTGTGAGAAGGAACATCAACACGGGATTCAAAAGTAGAATTCATGCTAGTAAGACCAGTCTCAATAGTTTTTGTCCTCCYATTCTAATTTTCTACTATTTATTTACATTGTCCTTTTGAATTTTATTAACCCTTTTAATGTTTTTTCTTGATCTTTGAATAACAATTTCCTATAGTTTCTTATAGACACAGAGTAAGAATATTGTGTTAGCATTATTTCTGTAATAGTTTGCATAATGATAGTTTTCATAATAAATATATACATAAAGAGATGCAAAAATCAAAAGATGCTTCATCTTGTTGGTCCTGGAATGATGGAATTTTTAGAAGTTTGTATTTAGATTATTAGATAAAGTTTGTATAAATAAAAAAATCTAGAGTGGATTCTTTAATAAGCTTCACTTAACTTTCACATACATAAGAATTTGAATCTGTGAGAGATTACAGAGGTTTTGTACTAAATGTTAATGTATTTAAGTTTCTTACTAATTTCAGTTGTTATCATTTTGTTAAATTTAGTTACAAATGAAAGTTTTTTTCTATTTCTCTGGTGTAACCAAGATCCAAACTAATTGACGCACTTTCACAACAGAATACAGTGATGAGATTTGATGGAGGTGTGTGGACAGAAAGCATTGGATTTATCAAGATCTGTGAATCAGTCCCTGTATTTCATCATGAAGTTCCTGTCTGACAAATTGCTGGAGAAAAGATAACACTAAATAAATTTAAAATRCTATTTTCTAATCATTATTTTATTAAATATATTTGATTATGTTTCTTAACCAATCTTTCATCTTATTAATGGCAGTCAGTCTCAAAGTTTAATAATTTTCTTAGTTTTACATTTATTTTAGTTTTTTTTAATATTATTGCATATCAGATCTTGTTCTGCAAAAGTGATCCACAGTTTAGTTTTACTGCCCTGCAAAATAATTTAATCATTGCTCTTGTATAAGAATTTAAATTTATTATATATCTTGATTTAATAGACAGATGAGAGGAAGAAACTTATAAATTGTCTGACACTTTTGTGCTGTTTAAATGCATATGATGCACTCAATGCATCAATATTGAACATTTTGACTATCTCTATTATGGAAAATGCTAGAAAATTTTAGGGGGAAGGAAGAATGGAAAAGCTTACATAGGCCAAATAAGTGTGTGTATCAGAATGGCAGCAATTTGACCTGTACTGTATATTGATACAAACCAAGAATAAAGAACTGGTTTATCATTAATTTGTATTTTTAAACTTCAAAACACTTGAAGAGCTGTTGGCAAAAATGTGTAAGACTTYAACAAGATCCAGAATTGTCATCACAAGTCATGAGAAGATGACAGGTTAATGTCCTTCTACATGTACATTAACATATGCTTGAGTAAAGTTTTGTAGAGCTTTGTCTTCTTAGAGYCTTATGTTCAAATAATTTAGTTGGATGAACTTATGCCTGCTCACATTATGTAGCTGACTGACTCAAAACTGCTGCTTATATTAGCTGATTGCAAAATGGGGAAATCATGGCCTAATTTCAATTAAAAGACAGAGAACATTYTTTGAGAAAATGCATTTTAGTGTCTTTTAAAAATGCATTATGCCTTCTGTCTCATTTGGAGCTGAATGATCATTTTATTACCAGATGGCTTTAGTACTGTATCACTGATATYGTGTTAATAAGGAATTCAAATCTGTAAACTGCTGTTTGTTAGAGGGAATCTTTAAATTTACTCTTTAATAACAAGTTTATAACTTTATTTCCTAAATTTAGGTATTTCACCTTGTAAAGACTGGTCCTGGCTGAAGGCACTAGAAAGCAGTAACTCAAATGCCACAGTGCTATTTCAAATCACCAAGACCTTTAGTTGCCAATTCTTCACGGAATGTGAAACTGCAATACTGCACATAGCAGACATCAAACTCCGATTTTTATTGAATTCAATGCTGAAAAGACAGCTGATCTCAGCAGCAGRAGGTTAGGTGTCATCTTTTCCCAGACAACTGAAGGAAACAGCATAGCTGGAAAGTCAGTCTCYCACTCTCATATTTAAGAATTTTCTAAAGATTTTAGTATTGCAACAAAACAAATTTTGTAGCTAGGGTCTGTCTGTCAGCATGTATACAATTCTTTTTTTAAATTACTATGGCGCTATTTAATTTCTGCTTCTGGCTTCAAGATTTACTGCTTTGATTTAGCTGGAGGCTGTACTTATTGCTGTACTGTGAAACCTGAAAAGCATGTCTCTTGTATTATGGGTTGAACTGATGCACCTCTTTGTACAAGAGAGCATCAGAACTCTTGTTCTGCAAAGTTTTTTTCTGTGGGGCTAAAAGGTAGGTGATGTAGGTATTCTAAGAAAAATCTAATTTTTGCTATAGTTCTATTTCATTGTACCTAAAGGACCAAAAATTTACTGTCTAAGATTCTAGAAAATGAGAACATCATCCATGTAAATTGTATTAATCAAAGGTATTGAACATGACAGCTAAACACAAATAAAATTCTTCCCAAACAAAGTTGATTTCCAACAAACTGAAGATTAAAATACCTGCAATTAACTGAATATTCTCATCAAAACYTGTTTAATGAGTCCAGGATGTAAACTTTGAGCCACTAAATTATTTGCACCTTACTGGAGTCAAATGCCTCCAGTTATTCTCACACGTTCTAAACTACTATGTCCCTTTTTTAAACATAAAAATCTCAGAACTGTGAAGCATGTACCTTCTTTTCTAATTTTTTTTCTAGTTTTGTAAGCACATGTTTGCATTTCATCTGTATTAATGTGTGTTAAATGATATTTTTCACTTCCTGTCTTTAGCACTGGCTGAGTCAGGCCTGAGGGAYATGGGTCAGGTGAAGAATAAAGCAAGGACCCAGAATTTTAGGAAAGCGCAACTCCGGCTCTTTTCATAGTTAGTCAAGAAGACTCCCTGGGAAGCTGCCCTTTGGCACAAGGGAGCAGAATAGAATGGGAGGCCTTTAAGGATATCTTCCAGACAGCATAAGAGCTAGTGATCTCCAAGTGTAAGCAATCAGGAAAGGAAGATAAGACTGGCACAATGGGGCAGATTGACCACTCTTGTGGTCAAACTAAGGGAGACAAAGAAATGCAGACAGAGGAAACAGGGGCAGGTGTCCTAGCTTTGTAGGAATGGGATCAGGAAGGTCATAGTGGGACTGGAACTGACCTTGGCAAGGGATACRAGGAACAATCTGAATGGCTTCYACACRTACATCAGGCAAGATTTGCCTTGARTTGCCTGCCTCTCYTCCAYRTGCCTTAGCACATCTTCTTGGAGAAATGGTTCCATGCACAAGGCAGGTAGTTCACAGGGTCCTCCTTTCTATCCTATTAGAAAATGGGTGCAGTGTTTCCTGTTTTCCAGACACTGGTGATCTCACTTGACTGCCATGACTTTTCGCTCATTCATCAGTGACATAAACAGTGTAAGTGCACACTCTGCAAATTTGCAGATGACACCAAGCTGATTGAGGTGGTTGACATGGCCAAAGGATGGGATGCCATTCAGAGGGGCTTGGATAAGTCAAAAGGTGAGCCCATGAGGATCCCATGATGTTCAACAAGGCCAAGTTCAAGGTAGGTTGGGGTAATCCCCAGTATTAAAACAAAATGGGGGATAAAGGGATTGAAAGCAGCCCTGACAAGGAGGCCCAGGGGTTCTGGACATGAACTGGGGATGTGCACTGGTGCCCAGAAAGCCCAATGTACCCTGGACTGCAGCAAAAGAAGAGTGGCCAGGAGGTCAAGGGAGGAGACTTCCTGGAGTAAGTCCTGAGAAGGTCCACAAAGATGATCAGAACACTGCAGCACCTCTTCCAAGACAAAAGTCTAAATGGGGCTACAAGATAGATGGGGAGAGGCTTTTTRATAGAGCCTGCTKTGAYAGGAMAAGGGGTAATGATTTCAWACTGAAAGAGGATAGATTCAGACTAGWTATGGAAAGATTTTTTACAACCAAGTTGGTGAGACACTGGAAAAGGTTACCCAGAAAAATAACGGATACTCTGTCCTGCAGGAAAACACGGACCTCTGTACTCTGAATCAATATGATTTCGCAGAAGCCATTTATTGTTTACAGTAAGCGACAGTTATAGATTTCTGCATAGCWTAGACACACACTCACACATTATGTGATTGGATCCTCAGCTTGTCCATGAGGCTGGCATGCACCCCCCAGGGCACCCAATTGGCCAGAATTCATTCCCATGCCGAGCCCACTTCTTTCTTAAGTTTACATTCTCTATGGTCAGTTTCCCAAGCCTCTCAATCTTATTTTAGCTCTGTTTTTCTCTCAGCGGCCTTGATGGATTCCTGAGGCTTGAGTAACAGAACTGCAGGTGTTCAGATAACATCACAGGGAGTTTGGATGGTACAAAGAATAGCTTAACTCATATTAACAAGCAAATACATTGCTACACTGTCCCTSAAAATATTCAAGGTCACRTTGGATGGAGCTTTGTGAGTAACCTGGTCAGCTGAGAATATTCCTGCTCATGGCAGAGGGACTGGACTATAYGATTTTTAAAGATCACTTCCAACCCAAACTATTCTRTGATTTACTTGAAAACTTTGAAGTATTGCTGGGTTTTATTAATAMTTAGAGACATATTATATATTTTAAAACTTGCTGCCTTCAGATATGACAGTGCTTCAATACCCTATCAAATCTTTTGAAAAATGACTTTATTGTAGTTCAAAGCATATTATCTATTAAGTATAAATGCAGTGAACTGAAAAGAAAGAACAAATATTTTCAATTAATTTAATATCATTCTGTAGAAGGGCTTTAAAAAAATCCCATCCTAMAGAAAAAGTGGGTTTAAATAAAATTATGTCTGCATTTTTCTACCAGCATTACAGTTCCTGTCTTGAAATGTCATTATCATTGATGCCAAGTTATTACAGTTMAGGAGTTATGTGTCTACAGATATCACTCAGCTCAGTTTTAATGTTATGAGAATTCTTGGTACTGTCATAACTCACATTAACATTAGGAAGGTTCAATTAGAAGGCTTTATAGGAATCTATTATTGAAGTATATTWGGCAAGTGAATAATCTGAAGTTTGGATCTTTGTTGGTAGAGTTGTATTTTGGTTTTCCATAAATAACACAGACTTGAATTCAGCTGTGATCAGCAATCAGTGTTTTGCAAGTTTTTATTTCAGATGGCTCATCATGTCCAACTAAGTGAAAATATAAGGAAGCAAACATGGTCCTTTCTTGTACCACTTTCTCTGTAAAATACTTTGTAGCTGAATATTGACACCAATAACTTAAACTTCTTAATTGTGTCATAAACTCCTTTCCAAAAATGAAAAAAARGTGTAAGAAATAAAYACCAGAATGATCAGAATTATTACTGTGAATATCCAACAATACTGTTGATTCCTGTAAACTAATTTTCAGAGTTATTTGAATATCTCATATCTGCTATTTGGACACAACAATCCACAGCACAAAGATTGCTCTAAGGGTACTTTGAATTCTTACTTCACTGTAATATCAGAGGAAACACTTGAGGAATACTGTTGGAAACCATCTGGCAGCAAACAACTAGGAAAAATTAAAAACTCTATTTTTGGTCCTGAGTCCCCTTTTAGTGTCTGCTCTCTGTTCATGTTGTTCACCCAGCTGCCAACTGGAACAAAATGTACTGCTGCTATTCTGGTGTTCCAAACAGCATGGTTAGGAGGACAGAAAACATAATTCAAGATCCTGCAGCTGAAGGATTTTGAAAATTTTAAGGCACATAACACTTTTAGCTTGTAATAATCTCTCACAATTTGGTAAAAAAAAAAAAAAAAAA